>JANIHZ010000209.1:38256777-38268680 GCA_027478365.1 Erythroxylum rufum | reverse complement strand
TTTGTTCACGGATGTCGGAGATTCGTTTCAGTTCGATTTGAATTTGATTTGTGTTCGATTCTTTCGCCTTATGTTTCTGCTTCGGATTTGAGTCGGATACGTCATTGATTTGTTTCCGCAATATGATTTGATTGAACCGTTTGTTTTCCCTTAAGTTTGCCCTTAAGTTTGATTGAATCGTTTTGTTTGCTTTGATTCGGTTGAATTGTGTTTCGATCTTTAGATTTTGTTTGCTTCCGCTTTCGTTTTCGTTTTTGATTTCGTTTTTTCGGTTGGGGTCTGGTTTCAGAATCGGGGCCCAACAGTTGTGGTATCAGAGCAAGAAGAGTTTATAAGGAATCATGTATAAGTATGAGGGTTTCGGATTAAGTTGTTGGGTTCTGAAAACGGGATCCAACACAGAGATTAAAAGGATAACTTGCAGAAATCTTCATAGAACCTTACTTAAAAAGTTCGAGTTAGATCAACAAATAGAGGACGAATCTGGAACTATGGCAAACCAACCGTGGACCATATTCGATTACGCTAGATTGTACTTAATGGGAGAAGAGTCTAGTAATGTTAGACCAAATATTGATGCCAACAATTTTAAGATTAAATCAAGTATTATTCAAATGTTGCAATACTCTTTCTAGTTTCATAGGCTATGAGATGAGAATCATAATGCACATATCGCTAACTTTCTGGAGATTTATAATACTTTTAAGATCAATAGTGCCAATAACAATGCAATTTGGTTGAGATTACTTTTGTTCTCACTGAGGGGTAAAATGAAGCAATAGTTAAACCTCTGCTTGATCATCCCTTACTACCTAGGACCAAGTGGCAGAGAAATTCCTTTAGAAGTACTTCCTACCAATCAAGACTATTAAATTGAGGAACGACATCTTCTCCTACTCCCAGGCTAATTCAGAGATGATATATGATATATGGGAGTGATCAAAGGAGATATTAAGGAAGTGCCCACATCATAATTTACCACTATGGATGGAAAACAAAACTTCTATAATATGGTTAATTAAACAATAAGGTAGATGATAGATGCAGCAGTTAGGGGTGCTTGAAATAATGAAATGCCATAAGCAACTCAAAACCCCATTGAAGATATAGCTTTAAACAATTATAAGTGATGCTCTTCTCAAGCATGATTTAGTAAGCCAATAGGATTATATGACATTGATGCAATTACGACATTGGCAAACTAGGTTAAATCATTGAGTAGGAAGATTGATGGATTAATTATGAATCCTAAACTACTAGAAGTTATGCAGTGTATGGTGTGTGGGGTAAGACATTCAAGTTAAGACTATCAAGAATTATAGCCTGAGCATTTGGATTACATGGGGAATACTCCTGGACCCCAGAATAATCCATATAGCAATACCTACAATTTGGGATAGAGGAATTAACCGACTTTCTCTTGAGGGAATCAATGGCAAACAAGGAACAACCCTCCACCAGGATTCTAGCAGCAAACACTTGAAGAAAAGAAGTCAAGCTTAGAGGATATCATGTCTAGAATACTTCAACATTTAGAGGTAAGATTTTAATCCATAGAGATGTCATTAAGAAATCAAGAGGCTTCTATAGGTAACTTGGAAATGTAGATTGGCTAGCTTGCTAAGCTAATCTCCAAAAGACCATAAAGGAGTTTGCCTACTACCACATAGATAAATCCTAAAGAACATATGATGGAAATTACCCTTAGGAGTGGAAAAGAGTTATAAGGGGAAAACAATAAAAACCAAAATAAAAAGAGATTAATACTAGGAGTCAAGAAGAAGTTGATGGTGAAGGGTGCCTTTAAAAATTCAAGGAATTTTGAGTTTCCATCACTTATTCTACTAAAATAATGAATAATCAATTGGATAAGTAGTTTGGTATTTTCATTGAACTGTTTAAATAACTCCACATTAACTTATTTATTATGGCTCTTACATAGATGCTGAAGTATTCAAAAATTTTGAAGGAGTTAATAACAAACAAAAGGAAGTTGGAGTAGTTAGCAACTATGACGCTAAGTAAAAGATGATCAACGATTCTTCAAAGTAAGCTACCAGAGAAGCTTAAGGATCCAAGGAATTGTACTATCCCTTGTTAAATCAGTAACTTAAAAATAAAAAAGAAAGGTTTAGCTAACCTAGGGGTCGACATTAATATGATGCTTTGTTCTTTGTTTAATAAACTAGGGTTAGGTGAACAAAAACCTACTAGGATAAGTTTATAATTAGCATACAAATTAATAAAGCATCTTATAGGTATTATAAAATATACTTATTAAGGTTGATAAGTTCATCTTCCCAGTCGATTTTTAATTCTTAAAGTAGAGGAAGATATAAGTGGCTTTAGTTCTATGTCGACCCTTTTTAGCTAATAATAGATCAATTATTGATGTTAGTGAAGGGAAATCAAGTGCTTTAGGTTGGGGATGAAGAGGTCATACTTATAATGTTTGATGTCTTGAATCATTATCTTGACCTTGTGGATTCTAATGAATCTATTGATTTATTTGATGATTTCGTTTTGAAATTTTTACAGGATTCTTCTTATAAAATTATGCCAGATTTGTTTACATATGAAGGGAAAAAGAAGGATGAAAATGTGGTAAAAGGGAAAAGCAGGTATCTTATTTAGAGGGTAAGGCCCCCATAGTAAGAAATAATAGACTAAATCTTTATAGGCCACCTTAAACATAATAGGTTTATCGAGCTAAAGATGTTAAACAATCGCTACTTGGGAGGTAACCTAAAAATTAAAAAAGTTTTGTTTAATTTAATTTTGTTTATTTGTTTATTTTTTAGCTTTAGTGTAGGTTTTCAATTCTTTTCAGTGTGTTCTATGTTAGGTTATAAAACATCTTCATTTGATTCTACCTATTTTTTGTGTTTTAGGTATGTGTTGTTTATTCTTGTGACTTTTATTGAAAATTTTTAATTTTTAAGGAATTTTTAGGTATATACTGTCATATACACACCCTTGTATATGCCCATGTATACCCAAATTTTATTTCATGTTTTACATAGTTACAGTGACCTACACTGTCATCGAACATAACCATATTTGTTTTTGAAGTTCTTAAAAAAATTTCCACATGTTGACAATGAGTTATATGGGCATAGGACACACCTTTGTATCTCAGGCTACCTGAATGTGTCACAATAGACAACTGTATCAAAAGTCACATATGCATAATGACATACACAATCAAACACATGGTCATGTACGTGACATTGTAAGTTCACAAAAAGTTGCATACCCATGTTTGGAGTCACACATTTGTAGTGACTTACATGATTAGTTACATGCCCGTGTCTAGAGTCACACATTTACAGTGACTTACATGATCATTTACACTACTGCGACACCTGTTAACAACCCTATTTTCTTTCTTTTTCTCCCACTTTTCTCTCCCTCTTCTGCCACCCACTTGTCATACCTCTCCCTTCTTCTGCGTAGCCAAAAATTTTTGTTTGATTTGGCAACATGCAATTTTAGGTACAATGATGAGAAGGAAAGAAGTTACACAACATCAGATAGTAAAGAGGTATCAATAAAGAGAAAAAAAAGGAGAGGAGTCTTCTAGAGACCCGAGTGGAACTCGCAATCACCAGCATGACCTATTATAGCACACCCACTAGAGCAACATGAGATGTTACTTTTTAACATCGTGTCCCGTAAAGAATAATTTCAACAACTCAAGGATAATAAATTTAGGACTTGCAAATGGATTAACTAGGAGGTGCTAGAGCAGATAGGCTTACCTTAACAAGTTTAAGATTTTATTAACGTTGGAGTGTGATCTTAATTCTTCGAGATCATGGAGCCCACATACTGGGAGCTTACGCTGGAGGTGCTCCCCACATTCTTCATAGAAAAGGGTCACTACAAGTGAGACTAAATGAGTATGATCCTATTCTGGATGTTCGAGGAGATGACTAGGTGATCCTATATGATTAAGAATTCATGGAAATGCAAGAGTATAGGACCCTTCAGATGGATTTCCTTTATGGCATGTGTGCCTGACACTTCTAATAGAATATTAGTGAGGAGTTAGATTATAACCCAAGCAAGTCTAAGGCATCCACTCTATGACATCCTACACTCAAGTACATCCATGAACTCTTAAGTCATATAATGAGTAGGCAAGGAGATAGTTTCAGAGACATTGGAAACTAAGACATTTTCTACTTATGGAGTATTAGCGAGAGGATGCTAATACATCTAAGGCGTCCCTTAGCTCAATTTTTCCAATGTTAGAGTATGGAGAAGAAGATAAAGAGATGGGAATCTTCAGGAGGCTACCAGTGATGAGGCTACTTGGTACCATAGTTATCTTCAACTTAGATGTTATATTTAATATGCATACGATACCCAAGAGACAGAGACCAACAACAAAGAGAACGTTGTCAATGGAGGTAAAGTCATAATTACTAATTTTACCAATTTCGATGACCTTTGCTTTATTTTTATCTGCAAAGACAACATTACCTCCTTTCCTTTCAATATAGTTGAAATGCGATATTTCACCTATCATGTGTCTCGAACAGCTACTATCAACTATCCATTAATTTTCTCTTATCTCTACTTTGAAGCATATCTACAAAAAATATTATCTCATTTTTTTGGGTTAATAATTTGACCTTTCGGTCACTAAACATACATCTAAGATAATTTCTTTTTATAAAAATTACAAGAATGAATAATGTGACGATGTCTACCGTAATAATCTCACAAAACTGATGAATGATGGTTGTTATCTTTTTTGCCACTTAGCAAGTTCCTACTGTCTTGGCTATAGCTACTGCAAGATTTAACAAAGAAGTTTTTGAATGGCATGATATCGTTATTTTCATTATATCCTATTTCGACCTTACTAAAAATGCATTTACCACTTCCAAGCAATGATCAAGATTTTTCTTTGCTTCAACAAAATTTTCCAGATCTTTCCAGAACTTTTCTCCTTTTCAAGTTCAAATGTGGAGACTTTTTCTTCTAATTACTTACCTTATTAGAATCATTTTTTAGCAACATATTTTCCAACTTAACTAATCTTTCTTCCATAGCTTCCTTTTCAGAAGTCTTTTGCTTATAGTCAACCTCAAGAGACATATTCTTGATCGCCAACTTCTCATTCATAGATTCCAATGATTTAATCTTATTCTTCAGAGATGCATCATTGCTCTTGGTCTTCTGAACTTCTTTGAAATACTTCACTATTCACCTTTTATATTGATCATACAACTCATGATATGCATGTTTCAATTCATTAACTTCAATATCAGAGTTAGAATAATATACCTCAACGTCTCTTGATCTAACCATGAAGCAAATGTTACTGACTTCTTCTGATTCTTCTTCTTCAAAGTTTTCAGAATCTTCATCTGACTAGGCTACAGTCATCGTTTGCTTTCTGGATTTTATGTTCTCTTACTTGTCCTTTTTTAGTAGAGGATATTCTGATCTTATGTGTCCAGGCTTCTTGTAATGATAGCATATGATTTAATTATTTTGTGCATTACTATTATTGATGTTGCCTTTTAATAGGAATCTATTGTTTCCAGCTTTCTTGCTTCCTTCTCTTTTCTTCATCAGCTTCTTTTCATAGAAGCAGGGATATTGTTTGAAAATAAATTTGAACTCGTCATCACCGTCTATTTGCAACATAGTGTCACTTTCATTACTTTTTGATTCATTAGTTGCTCTCAGTACCATTCCTTTTTTATAGGAGGATCCTTTATCTTGCCTAAGCTCTATTTCATAAATCGTCAAATTTCCTCGTAGCCAATTGAGTGAAATTGTTTCTAGATCCTTTGCCATTTCTAGATATGTCACCTTAGGTCTCCATTCCTTTGGTAGTGACCTCAGAATCTTCGTTACGAGCTCATCATTAGAATATATTTTTCTAAGTTCTTTAAGGTTGTGATGATGTTGTTGAAGCATTTGAAGAATTCGTCTATGGTCTCCCTCTGTTTCATGCCAATAGTTTTGTATTGCTGTACTAAAAGACTTATTCTATGCTTCTTTACCTCATTTGTTCCTTTAAATGTGACTTGTAGTTTGTCCAACATTTCTTTTGCTATAGAGCAGTATGATATCTTTTCATATTCTTTTGGAGACATCGCACATATCAAGTGATGTTTTGCTTTAGCGTTTAGTTGTGCATTTCTCCTATTAGCATCAGTCCATACTTCTACGTTATCGGAAGTGGGAATTGTAGCTCCAACTTTAATTGGTTGCCACACTTCAATATCTATAGATTGGAGATATATGGTCGGTATGAGTAGTTGTTTCAATTAAAGTAAGGAGGCTTTGAGACGGATTGTCCTTCAAAACTTCTCAAGGTGTTTGCCATGATCTATCATGTGTTGTAAAACACAGTAAATGTGAAACCTCACTTTGATACCAAATGATAAAGAAAACACATGCAAGAGGGGATGAATTGTGTGTGACTTAAAAACAAAAAAAAATTGCAAGTTACTTTCAATTTGTATAAAGACAGGGGCCTATTAAAGATCAAAAAAATAGAAGCCTATTAGACAATAGTAGCTTGTTAAACGATAGGAGCCTACTAACGTATGAGTCCTATTGAAACAATAAAAGGAAGGTGCCTATTAAAATGAAAGGAAACCATCAACAAATTGAAAACAGAAGGAACCTATTATAAAAGTGAAGGAGCCCCTTGCTGAAATGAACACCCATAATATAATATGGAAATATAAAAGATACGGAGAGAGAGAGAAGAAGGACGCAATCAATTTATACTAGTTCGGCTTATAACCCAAACATATGTTCAGTCCCCAAGTATCCAACTAGAGTATTTCACTATAAAATCAAGTATTAATTTGACGAGCCTCTCTAATCTCACAAGTTAATATTTTTCAAGGTTCTTCAACCTTCCACATTGGTAGTATTTCACTAGCCTCTACAAACTCTCAAATGAAAATGAAGCTTGCTCGATATAAGCTTTAGTAATCTCTCAATAGAATTTTACTTTCTGCGCACAAGAGAATTTTTTTTACAAAGATATCACTTTCAAGAATGTATATGCTTTTGACAATATAGCTTCGTAAGCTTCTATATCGTTTCGTTCTTATTGATAGTTGCATTGGCTCTTCTTTAAATAGTCAATTTCTTTAACTAGTCGTTGCTTCATCTTGCATCCTTAGTCAACTAGATCTGAATATCTTCTATGTCATTTTTTCTAAAAAAAATCTTCCAGTAATCATGTGGCTAATATATATCCTTCATAATTAGTAGGATCCTTTCAGATAAACCATTTCTAATAAGCTAAGTTAATAATGAAGGTTCCTGTAAGAAAGAAAGAGTATTTCTTATGATTTTATTTCCTTTGAGAATAACATTGTTAATTATACAAGAAAATAAATCCAATTTGAATTTTGAAATATTATATAGTTATTATGAAAATCATTAATCATAATCCTTGAGCTAACACAACCATCCTGTGAAAAAAAAAAAGATGTCTTTATAGAATTCCAAAAGATCCTTATGGATTTGTGCAGGAGACAACTTTAGGATTACTGTACAAGGGATTAGATCCTGTAAATTAGAAATTTGTGGTGGTCAAATCCTAATCCTATATGAAGTGTTGTTTTCTCCGAAGATTTGGTAGAATCTCATTTCTAATTTGGCATTAATTAGTCTTGTTTTTTTAATGTAAATTTTCATAGTGGTGGTATGGATTTATATCTTAGAATCATTTATTATTTTCATGAATTTAAATTGGATGGTTTTATTATTCTAAATGTTATTTATTCTAATAATAAAATAAGTTATTTCTTGTTTACATCATCTAGTAGTTTTAATAAAGATGAAATTTTGTGTCATGCTAGACTATGTCATATTGGTAAAAATATAATTAGTTGAATAGCTAAGAAATACCTCTTAGGTAATTTACATCAAGTAGATTTATCTGTGAACATTATCTAGCTAGTAAAATGGAAAGAAATCCATTTGGAAGAGAACACAAGCTCTTTATATATTCTAGTTAATTCAATTTGACATTTATGGTCCAATAAGCATAAGGGCACTATGTGGGGCAATTTATTTTATTATGTTTATAGATTACTACTAGGTATGATCATGTCTACTTAATTTCTGACAACATGTCTACTTAATTTCTGACAAGTTAGGAGCATCAAATTGTTTCATAAAATAGATGAATTTGGTAGAAAATAAAATAAAACAATAAGAAGTGATAAAGAATTAGAATACTTATCTAATAAATTCAAGATGCTATATGATGAAAAAAGAATAGAAAGACAATTAAGCATTCGTCAAACCTCACAAAAAAATAGTATTACATATAAATAAAATACAATGCTAATAGAAATAGTTAGGTCAATGGTGGCACAAACAACTTTACCAATAAGTTATAGATAAGTAGATAACTTGACATGACAAATAATATTAGACTTACACTATTTTCTGATCGCATTTTATTTCACTTAATTAGATTATTTATTAAACTATTTTATTATCGATATATCAAATTTAATTTAATTTTTAGCGTTAATTTTAAAAAATAAAATTATAAATTTCAAAAAAATATTCCCACAGTTTTGCTAAGTTAAATCATAATATCTATTCCCCATTAATTCCTACTAGCAAAGAAAAGGTTTTAGTTTAATTATACACCATCATATTCAATTCAAAAGGTCTTGGACCCACTTGAATTTTAAACTCAATAATTTGATCGAAATTAATTTATTCCTTGCAGATGGTTATTTATTTTGAAGCTTGATAAGATTACTTTGTTTCACTTAGTGGCTGATTCGGTGCTAGATTTTCTTGCCAACAATAGTAGTTGCTTAATAGTAGGAATGTTGCTATTTTTCCCTGTTTTGTTGATTCCAGTTGTTAGTGGGTATATCCACGACTTTTCTGTTTCACGTTGTGTTAATGGGAGTTTTCACTACTTGTATTGGTGTATATAAACCATACAAGACTTGAATAAAAGGCAAGAAAGTATTATCTACATTATCCTTCTTCTTCTTCTTCTTAATATATTCTACTTCTAGTACTCTAAATTCACCATATTAGTGGTATCAGAGACAGGTTTTCTGATGGGGACACAGCAACAGACCAACGGGGAGTTTCACAATGAGGTTCAGGAGGTCCTTAGAAGACAAGAATCCATGCTCAACCAAATCCATTCCACCATGCAAACTATCCTTTCAAAGGTCCAAACGTTGGAAGTATCCCACCACAATTCTCACAATGTTCATGAGGATGAGAATCCATTTGGTCATAAATCTTCTTCTTCTGGTAATGGCAAAAATAACTCACACACTAATAATCCCAATGTCCTTGAGCTTCACTTTCCAAAATTTGACAGAACAGGCGCCTATGGATGGGTATTTAAAGTTGAAAAGTATTTCCAATTTCATAGCATCATATCAGATCACCAAGTGGAACTAGCTTCTTTCCATTTGGAAGGTATTGCACTCTAGTGGCATCGATGGTATGATAAATATCAACAGCCAGTCACGTGGGATGAATTCACAAAAGCATTGTTGTTGAGCTTTGGTCCTACTGACTATGAGGATCCATTTAAAGCAATTTCTCGCCTTAAGCAAACATCCACGGTTGTAGCTTATCAAGATGAATTTGAGAAACTTTCTCATCGGATTGAAAATTTACCACAAAAACACTTGGTTGGTTATTTTATATCAGGGTTGAAAGAAAAAATTAGATTGGATACAAAAATCAATTCACCGCGCAACCTAACTGATGCATTGGAGTTGCTAAATTAATCGAGGAAAGAAACACTTTACAGAAGAAGACAATATCAGTTGCAAAACCAGCTTGGACAAAAAGATCGACAGGCATCCTTGGACCTGCTCCTGCAACAAATCCAACAAGCCCCATTCCTCAAGTGCGGTGCATCTCTAAGCAAAAATCCAAGGAACGTTGCGACAAAGGCTTATGCTACTACTGTGATGGGAAATATATTATAGGACGCCGCTGCCAGAAACCATAACCATTTGCCATCAAGGATGTTCTCGAAGATGGAGAGGAAGCAATAACCACTATTGAATACCTACCAAAAATTTCACTACATGCAATCTATGGAGCTAGCCACCCACAAACTATACGGCTATAAGATGAACTCAAGGGACGAGACGTGGCGATTCTAATCGATGGTGGCAGCACTTATAACATCGTGGACCAACAATTCATTGAGAACTTTGGCCTTTTAATAACTCATGGGCCTCAATTCCAAGTCACTATGGCCAACAAATCGACAATTTCTTGCACAGGAAGATGCTTGAATGTATTGCTTGCAATTCAAGGATTTTACACACAAGCTATTTTTTATATCCTTCCTGTAGCTACCTTTTCGATAGTCTTGGGAGTTTAATGGCTTACCACCCTTGCATCGGCATAAACTAATTACAAAAATCTCACCATGACTACTAAAACTAATGACATTGTCCACAGGTTTCAACGTATCAAACAAAGAGACATGAAGCCATTACAAAGTTTTGATTCCAACGTCATGCAGGGGAATTATTTTTTATTACAGCTTATACCCACTGAAGCAGGTGATCCACCACTCACACATTCTGATGTTCAACATATCCTGGATCAATTTGACGTGGTCTTTGAAACGCCAAAGCATCTTCCTCCTCCTTGAAGCCATGACCATTAAATTCCACTTCTTCCTGATAAACCAGTTGTCAGTGTTCAACCCTATAGATATCCATGTTACCAGAAGACAGAAATAGAGAAACAAGTGAAATAGCTGCTAGCATCTGGGTTAATTAAGCTGAGTAGGAGTCCTTTTTCCTAACCGGTCTTATTAGTCAAGAAGGCAGATGGGAGTTGGAGATTTTGTGTTGATTACAGGTCTTTGAATGAAATCACGGTGAAAGACAAGTTCCCTATACCAGTGATTGACGAGCTTCTAGACGAGTTACATGGTTTCACTTTCTATTCCAAGCTCGATCTTCGATCCGGTTACTACCAAATAAGAGTCAACAATAAGGACAAAGGAAAAATAGCATTTTGGACTCATGATGGCCACTACGAGTTTGTAGTTATACCATTCGGGCTAACCAATCCCTAGCCACATTTCAAGCATTGATGAATGAGATATTCCGACCTTATTTACGCAAATTTATTTTAGTGTTTTTTGATGATATTCTCGTGTATAGTAGGAATTGACAGGACCACCTTAATCACTTAACCACGGTCCTTTAAATCCTTCAAGATCATAAGCTATATGCAAAAAGAAGCAAGTACTTTTGGAGTCACAGAAGTTGAAAACTTGGCCACATAATTTCCAAAACTGGTGTATGGTAGACCCACAAAAGATAGCAGTTGTGCGTGAATGGCCCAACCAATTAATCAAAAAGGAGTTCGTGGTTTTTTGGGGATAGTAGGATGTTACAAAAAATTCATCAGAAACTTTGGAAGCATTGCCGCTCCTCTCACCAAACTGTTGACGAAAGAAGGATTCTCTTGGAGCCAAGAAGCAGCTGAAGCCTTTGTTAAACTCAAAGAGGTATTGTCCACTTCTCCTGTACTAGCTTTACCTGATTTTTCCCAGGAGTTTGTGGTACAAAGTACTGCAAGTGGCCATGGGATTGGAGCCATTCTATCACAAAATCAGAGGCTTATCGCTTACTTTAGTGAAGGCTTGAAGGGGTCATCTCTGAGCATATCCACATATGAAAAGGAAATGTTGGTGATCGTTAAAGCAATTAGGAAATGGCGATCTTATCTCCTTGAACATCCTTTCATAGTAAGAACGGATCAAATGAGTCTAAAATTTTTGATAGAGCAGCGAATCACTACTCCAGCTGCTGGACCCCGTTTCCGGAGCCCAACTAACAAAACAGAACCACAAACGGAGACCGTTGGGCCCGAGTCCCGACTTT
>JANIHZ010000209.1:38226318-38241081 GCA_027478365.1 Erythroxylum rufum | reverse complement strand
CTATCGATCTTCACATCCAGTCGATCGATCGGTCATTAGCCGATCGACACATTCAGTCGTTCGATCGACAGTCGATCTACACGGTCTCAGTCGATCGGCCACCATCTGACCATCAACTCTTATCCTTTGTCTCTCATTGAGGGGGGGTCCTGACGAATGGAAAGCACGTTTACCACAAGCAATTGAAGAGAAGTCCACCTAGCCCTTCCTTTGGGGACGGGATGTTACACAGCGTTAGTGGATCCTCAAGTCTTGGAGCCTTATATTGTTGCGAAGCTGAAGATAATACAGCTGCTCCGGAAGGTGGAAGTAGGGTGGATATCCTAAGATGTCCCACCATCTATTCTAAAACCTCCTCCATCCATTTATCATAGGCTTCTTGTCTCTCCATCCACTCCGTCAGTGCTACCTGTTGGACTCAGATAGTACATTAGCCTCCCAAGATCTGCCCCATATGTTTCTCTAACCGAGCGATCTTCAACTGATCCTGATGTCCAAGTGATGTCAGTGCCCTAGCAAATCCTACACTAGCCTTCTCTTGAGCTGCTTCTCCTGTCTGGGATGACAATGAGTTGTGTCTTATTGGCTCCTCTACTATATTGGGTGATCTCCGTCTACTTCCAAAGTTGTTTGCTCATCTAGAAGCCTAATCAGTCAATAGATATCTCTTGTTGGTCCCTGTCTCTTGCATACCATGTTTATATTCTTCATGATGTCCAAATTTAGAGTAGCCATAGTACCGAGTAATCCCATTGGTGGTAGCCTCCCAAAGACTCCCATCATCCATGCCAGTTGCGTCACATATTACCTGATGTAGATTGTCCCTATCTTCCTCTCTTCACTTTGATGCTTGAAGAATTGAGCCAAAGCATTCCCTAAGTGAATTAGCGTCTACTCACTCATACTCCACAAATAGAGGATATTGTGGTTATCAATGAATCCGAAACTGTCACCCATCCCACTTAATGTATGACTTAGGATCCCGTGGATGTATTTGAGTACATGGGGTCAAAAGGTTGACACTTTGAATTTGTTGGGGTCACACTCATCCTCTATGCTAATGGTATGCCAAACGTGTTGAGGAGACATCCCATATAAGTCTATTTGAAAGGTTATGTATTCTTGTGTCCCCATGAACTCCTGGTCGTAAAGACCCATTATCACTGAGAAGTATGAGTAACTCATCTAGATCATCTCCTTCAACATCCTAAATTGAATAGGGCTTGGCTGGTCCCAATCATAACAACCTTCTTGATGAAGAACATGGAGAGCACCTTAAGCGTAAGCTCCCAGTACGAGGGCTTCACGATCTCGAAGAAACAAGACCATGCCCAACATTAATAAAGTCATGAACTTGTTAAACAAAGCCAATATGCTCCATCACCTCCCAATCAATACATCTGTTAGATCCACACCTTTTCTCTTTGAGCCTCTGGTATTGCTCCTTATGGGCTTCGACATTGAAATGTAGCATGTGGTATCGCTCTAGTGGAAGTGCCATATGTTTGTGCTCTTGTGGTTGATGAGCTCGCTTGGGTCTATAAATGACCCTTCTCCTCTTTGCCTTTTCCTCGATACCTCCTTTGCAACTTCATTATTCTGTCATTGTGCCTGAAACTAAATTAAGTGTGAGAAGATAACAAATAAAAATACGAATAAAACTGTGGAATTGTAAAAACACATACTTAAAAGTAAAATTAAACACATAATAAAACCATAAATAAATAAATAAAATAATTAGAAAATTAAAGAAATAGCCAAATTAATCATAAAATAAAATAAAAATAATGGCAATTGACAAATCAAACTAATATACTAATACAATTACAAATTTAAACCTTAAGTGAAAATAAAGTACCTAATCTAGCAATTGCCAAAATTGATAAAATTAAACATCTAATTAATGCAAAGTTCAAAATTGAAATGAAATTAAACTAGTAAACAATATCAAGTAACTAGAAAAACAACAAATTAATTTGAATTGCACACAAAATCATCACAACTCAACATTTAATGAGCAAAAACACATACCCAATTCAAATTTCATCTAATTCTCATGCAATTCATAAAATTAAACCAATAAATTATATGGGAAAGGATAAATTTTGACTTTTGAACCAAAATCAAGTACAAAATTAATGTAAGTCACAACAAACCCTAACCCTAGTGTTTTAGGGTTGAAAAGGTTAAAAATTAGCCACTCAAAGTTACGAAGCTTAAACGTATACCATAAACACAAATGATATACAAAATCAACTAGGGATTCTTTATATCCTAAGATAAAACATATGAAAAATCAACAAAATCCTATCCTAACACAGAATAAAAATAAAAGAATATGAAATGAAGTAATCAAATTGAACAAAATATATCATAATTTATGTGTTGTCTCCCAAATAGTACTTGTTTAACATCATTAGTTCAACGTACCCTTCATGTTTACCATCAACCTAGGTTTATAATTAGTGTCTTGTTTCCACTCGTTTATCCATATAGTGGTTTAGTAGCTTGTGAGTAAGCCATATGTTGTAAGATAATAATAAAGACAAAGTATCTTAAATTAATAAATCTAATTGACTTTATTAATGCCTTTTTTGATAACAAACTGCTGATAAAATTAGGAATAATAATAAAAATCCCTGAATCTTTAGTTGATTCAAACAATTTGGCTTATAGGAAGTGAAAACCATCCGTACTTAAGGTGACTACCAATGATTCATCAATAGTTTCCTTATTTGGATCCTCTTCCTTCTCTTCTTCAATCACCTTTGTCCACTCTTCTACTTTCTCTTCTTGGATAGGGATTTCCTCCTCTTCCTCTTCCTTAATCACCTTTTTCCACTCTTCTACTTCCTTTTCTTAGATAGAGGCTTCCTCCTCTTCTTGAACTTCTACTTTCTCTGTCATATATTCTTTTTTCTCTTCTAAAGTAGCATTTACCTCCTTGTCTTCTTTAACTATCTTCTTTGTCATCTCTTCTACTATCTCTTCTTGAATTGAAACTTCATTCATAAAATCAACCTTTGTCTCATTTTCACTCCGAGGAATTAATAAGCTCAAATAATATGTTGTATTCACCTCAATGTGTTCGATCGAAGAAAATCTCTCTTTAAATTTTTGGTGGCTAGCTTCACTTTTGGCAATGCCTTCCATTAATGTATTTATAAGACATTCTTATTGCTACTATTGTTGTAAAGATTTAGCTGAGATGTAATCATTCCATGCAATAACATAAGAGTTGCTTTACTATTTCTTTGTAAGTATTCTCATATGTTATTTTTTTAGGCCAGTTTTTCATCCAATATGGATGCTCCCAGTTATCGTTTGGTGTCCGAAATTCATGATTATAATGGTTACTGCCATAAATGTCACAATACAATATAGATATCAGTTCAACTTTTGACATTTCACCACACCTTTTGTTCCAAATTTGTGATGTTGCCATATGTGATGACATATTATAATTCCCATGAGAATACTGTCCTCTCCATCCTTCCATTGTGGTTTGTATCTATGATGATGAATCTTAAATCCTAACAATAAGTCACAAACACAAAGTCAAAATAGAGAAGTTCAAAAGATAAATAAAAAGACACATAAATTAATAAATAAATAAAAATAAAATAAAACAAAAATAATGGTTAAATTAATAAAAGCTAGGTTTTTCTAATATTAGTCCCTAATAATAGCGCCAAAAGTTAGGCTTTAATCGCAAGTGCATGGTGTAGTTGTGGGTAATATTTGTAGATACGGATCGATCCTACAAGGACTGTAAGTACTAGTATTAACCATTTTTCTATTATCTAACCGTTGAATCAGGTTATGAATTTAATTGAAAATTAAACTAAACAAACTAAACTAAATTTAACACAATAATGAACTGGGATTAAGAAAATACTAGATTAGATGATATTAAGTATATAGTACCTAGATGATGAATCTTCCTAAGATATCTTAAACACTAACCCTTTATCATGCAATTAAATAATTGATTATTGGACCATAGAAATTCCTATCTTATATTAGTATCTTTCTCAAGACTGTTAACAACTAACCCTTAGTTGATTAACTAAAATCTCTTTCTAGTTAAAACCTTAAGATTGCATTACTCAATTCGTGAGTTTTACTATTATGTTTGACCTTAATCTAGAGGATTTCTATTGACCCATCTCTAGTTTTGCATGCAACTCCTTCCAACTATGATCAATCTATTCATATGAAAGCATTTCTTAATCTCAATCATATGAAATCAAACATTGGACTAATATTCCAAATATATCAGTTTAAGAATATAAATGCATAACTGAATCACAATAAATCAATTAATAAAATTACATTGAATAAAAGATTATATTATACTATTCATTCCAAATAAGGTTTATCACACCTAAGCACTAGCCAAATTAGTTCCTAAATATAGAAAACAAATTCAATATGAAATATTCAAAAGAACAAATAGAAATAAAATAATTTCTCTTCTATATCCCCTTTTGTCTTTAACGAAATCTTCATGCAATTTAGATTGAAGGATGCTCTCTATTGGATATTGTGACGTAATCTTCATGTTTTCCTCATCCTTTGTTTAGAACCTGCCTCTTCTCTAATGTCTAATATGGCTCTACAATGTTTCTCCTTGTTTTTCCTTCATCATTTCCTTTTATACTAAAAACTAGAGTTTCTAGGATATTAAATAATCGTGTATCTTAATATTCCCACTAAATTGTGACTTTACATGGCCGTAGAAGCTTACACGAACAACATACATAGGCGCGTATCTTCACATGGTCGTAAACAATATCTTTGAACATGTTTACAGTGACTTCCACGATCCCTATACATGGTTGTGTATCGCCAAAATTGCTTTAAATCTTCGTTTTATGCCTTGATTTCACCCAAATTGTTCTCCTTTTAGTCTATGAAAGCAATTATCACTTACAAACACACTTGAAGCAAAAAAGTACAAAAAATACTATAAAACTCTCAAATAATAAGCAAAACACACTAAAATATGGGTATATAAATAAAGTTAATTAATTGTTTACCAAATTTGGTCTCATATTAATTGATAATCATTAAGTAAATTATACTAGAATTGTTTAATGACATCAACATCCTCTAGAGTCTGACCACCATATAATATTTCATAATAAAAATAAACTCTCTTTGTCTTGTATCTAGGGTCCAACACAAAAGTGGCCGCCACAGTTTGTCCAATCATATACTGGTTAGAATTATGCTTTTTGGTCATTTGCTCTACTATAACTTAGATCACCTTATTAGAATCAAACATCCAATTAAATATATCTTTCTTGAGACTGCATATACTATTAAAGTAACTACAAGAAGTTGGATATTTTGTTCCTAAGAACAACTCAGTAACAGCACATAATATTCTAACTTCGCACAAAGTGCTTTATCCAACTCCTATTACTCTTCTGTCGACATGTAAGAATAAAGAGAATCTCTTTGTCTCAGTTTGTTAAACAACTCAATATACTAGGTTACAAACTCTAACATTTTGAATGTTAAATTCCATCTGGTGAGACAATTCAAAACCAACTTCTTCGTGCACAAAATGCATAGTTGTTTTATAGTTTCTTTAAAATTTTCTACTTTTTTGGGTGTTACACTCTAATACACTACACTATTCTCGATTAACTTTACTACTTCCTTTATCAACTCTAGTTCATCCTTCACAATCAAATTTATAATATGGTAAAATGATACATATGGAATAACCTCCACTAACCAACAAGCACCTAACCTTTAACTTATTTTTTAACCTTTTAATCATAACTTCCTTTATGTTATAATTATCGAGAGTTATGATAAACATCTTGATGTTGATATTCTAATCCATTAAATAGTCCACTGACATGATAGTCAACCTTTCACTTGTATGCAGCATTGACACATAAATAAACCTACCACTTAAAAATCTAAACAAATATTAGTTATAGTATAATTAATAAATAAATGATAACATTATTAAAGAATATAATTTACCTTAGTAGTTGATTGTGTAGAGGCCAGCCATTGTAAATACAGTATTTTGTCATTGCCATATAACTCTTTTTTCAATTGTAAGTTGTCCACATGTCTGATATGATGGCTAACTGTTCGTCAATAATCATAACATCTTTAATATTTATTTCTTTTGATACTTATATATCTTGAAAATGACTTTCTTCATGGTATTCTGAGTTGGAATGCTTAATGTTAGTTGGAGTGAGGTCAGCAACATCCTGAAGTTTTTTCTATCAAAATTGTTTGACCTCTTCATACGATCTTTTTATTAGATGAATTTATTTGTCTTTTTAGATAAGAGTTTCCACTTTTAGAACTTTTAACCAACATCTTATGAAAATACCTACATTCAAACTTTTCTATGTCCTTCCATGATATAGTCTTATTGAAGTGATTACAAACATCACTTATCAATGAACCTAATCCTTCAACTTGATTTGTCTCTTTACTTGGTATCATATTAGAACTCTCCATTAGTATATTGTTCATTACCAAATAAGAACTTTCCATTGAAAGAATATGGTCATCTATCTAAAACAATCAATATATATGAACATATAAGTTATTAATGGATATTAACACATAAAATACATTTTATCATTTTAATATATAGATATAAGAGTGTGTGATCAATGCAATCTCAATATTAATTTATTCAATTTGTGCCTTTCATTATAAGATTAATGCCATTAACTTTTAACTATAACTGTAAAAGACAACACAAACTAACTTAATTAGCTTCATATATTAAATACTTAACTTTGTTTACTAAACTATGTTATCAAAGCTTTATATGTATAGACCTTGATTATATTAACCATATGAAGAAAACAAGTACAAATGCCAAGAGCAAGCAAGAAATAGTCAGGAGAAAATAACATATGTTAATTGAGGTATATACGTCCAACAAACTCATAATTACCCCCTTTCCCTTATATGTTAATCTAGATTTCAAGGGGTTTATTACTACTCTTATGATTCATCACATACCCATACTTTTATGTAATATGAAACTAATGTCATTTATAGTTTATTAGTCACTTTTTTTTTCCCAAAATCACTTTATGCCTTTAGAAAACTTCTGAGGAAGTTTGCAGATACATAATGACAAATTGGTGTTAGAAAGTTAAAGCATATCCTCTTCCTCGTAAAGAAACCTAAAAGATGTTGGACTTGGGGTCATTTCCATTATAATCATTACAAGTTATTCTTCATTATAACTTTGTTTACATAAAAATTTTTAGAATTTTAATAATCTAGTAATAAACATTCACTTCATTAGCACTCTCGGCCAGAAGATTTCAATATTTTTCCTATATAGGCTTCACCTAAAGGGAAAACAATTTAACTCTTAAGTTTTATAATCTTAAAATACTTTTCATGGCATAAGAGTCATGACTTTGTTAAAACTCTTTCCTTACTTAGTTTGATAATAAATTGGTATAAAAAAATTATCTAACATAGGAATCATGACAATTTAGGTGAAAAGACTTACTAATTAGATTATTGGAATTTAGAACTAGTCTGTTTTATCTGAGTATGTATGTGTTGTTAGTAGGAATCAAAAGAGTCTAAGAAAAAAAAATAGGGATCAAATATGTCTATCAATGTTGCAAAAGACATTACAATGTGTTAGTCCCTAAGGGCACCTAAGAGGAGGTAAATTGAGTGTTTACAAAATAAAACAAAAATTTTAACCAATGTTCTCAATTAATAACAATCAATATAAACAAGGACGAGAAAATTGCTTATTATAAATTAATCAAACAATTAAGCAATAAATTAAAGAGAATAAGGAAGAGAGAGTGCAAACCGATTTATAGTGGTTCGACAAATAATCCTTGCCTACGTCCACTCCTAAGACTTTTTTTGGAATTCCAATATAATTCTTCTTTCAAGGGGAAGAATAACCTTTGTGCAATCTTTCAAGATAAAGAGCAACCTTTCTTACAATCTTGTTCCAAGGTGAAAAGGAAACTCAATATCACTTATATCACCCTAAAGTATAATATTCAACACCCCAACAAAGTATTACAACTTCAAAATATCTCACTTATTCACTTGATAACTCCAAAATGGCTCACTCATATAAACGTGACATAATGATACTTAAATGATTGAAAAACTCCTTGAAATATGTGTATAGAACTCCTAATACCTTCTCAAAGCTAAAGCTAATAAGAAAATACCTTTTTATAGTGTTTTGGTACCCAAAATAATCATTGGAGCCAAGAACATGCCGTTATAATAGCTATTGCTATACTAGTCGACCAATATGATTTACAACACTAGAATCACTAGCCATTAGAACATTAGTTGACCAGCACATATATTGATCAACCCATACATCAATCAATGTTGCTACAAACTCTTGGTACATTAAATTTAACAACTTTAGCTTATATTGGCTGACCATTAACCTATATAGGTTGACCAATCATGACTTTAAAAACATGATTTAACAACTTCAAATGCTCGATCATGGTAAGTCTTTTAGATCATCAAATTAATAAAGTGATCTTACAAATAATAATACAATATATGAAATGACCTTGATGAGCCTTGATATCCTTTTGCTCTTGTTTTGATCTTTATTTCATCTATTATAAAATTCAACTTCTCTTTATCAACTTCATACACTATGTTCTTGAGTTTATAACTTCATTTTGTTATAATATTTCTTTTCATCAAAATAATAAACACATTAGTAGTAATTATATTTTTTATCATTAAAACATCAATTGGAACCTCCCTTCATTCAACAATCTTCCCCTTTTTGGTGACGACAAAACATTTGTGATATTAGAGAGCAATAATGAAGTTAAGCACACCACTATCAAGATAATGATTTCATGCATAAATCATGATTCAATATCAAAAATAGGATCTAAAGAAACATCTATAAAGATAACATAAGTTTACTTAAGCATATGAAAAAATGGATGATGCAAGCAACATAAAGATGACAAAACAGTCATTCCTCTTTAATATTATCACTCCCCTTAAATCTAATATCATCAAAACTTTCTTCCCCTTTTTGGAAACATCAAAAAGAAATCTAAAAATACACAATGTAAAATGTTATGATTAAGAATACCAAACTTTCTCATTAGAAAGTGTTATTAAATATTTAAAGAGTCACAATAAAAGGTCAATTTTATAGAGATCCCTTTAATTATGTCTAATTTGAAAATCCCTAATTTCAATATGATGCCTAAGTTAAAAATTTCAATTAAAGACACTAAAGTCAAGTTTTCACAAAGTTAGTGGTTAGAATTGTAATAAATAAACCATAATTGCAATATCCAATAATCAATTTCATAAAAGAATGTATAATTTTATAATACCCAAAATTTAAAAAATAGAAACATAAGGAGGTGTCTAAAATAACAAAATTAACCAAAAATAAAGAAATATCGAGATAATTGGAAAGGAAACAACCTTAAATCCTTTGACAAATTAACTATAAAGGCATCAATTTAAAAAGTTAGCTTTTAATTAAGAAAATTTGAAACTAAAAAATAAAAATGTATCAAAATATGTATTCACAAGTATTGTACAATATGTATACGAATGATTTTGTAATGTAATGGCATTATGACTAAAATGTTTTGTATTTGTAATGGGGCTAAGTGACTAGTGAAATTATGATGATTTGTATAATGATTATAACTCTTGTGATTGAAAATGTTTATGAATAAAACAGGCCGAAATTGATTATTGGTTTTCTATAATACGTGTGTGATGCGTGAAAAGTTTTAATGGTTATGATTGTCTGACTGCTGCGTTTGTTATTTTTGAAAATTTTGTAATGAATGATTGTTGACTGTTTTAGCATACTACCCTCATAAAGTATGTTCTCGAATACCATCGGTATGTTTGGGGATATGCCCTATGAGAGTGGGGTTCTACAGTTATGATTATTCTCAACCCTGCTGCATTTATTATTGCCGCTGACCAAAAATTAAACCTTGAAGCTGTTATGGTCGAAGATGTTAATTGTAGTGTCTGAATGCGAGGGAGATATCAATAAACTTCATGTTGTTATTGCTACTGAAGGGATTATTGTCATTAAGAATAGATTTTCCTTGTTAGATGATGAGGAGATTGAGGATCATATTAAGAATAAAAAAAATTATGGAGGCTGCATTAGTCTTAAATCTGCCATTTAATGATACTTTGGAGCATATGGAGTTGGGTAGAGTTAAGGCATTGGGTTTAACATCTCCTAGTAGAAAGGAAGGGGGGGTTTTTATGGGGATTATGGGATTTTGACGGCAGCAATTGCAGTAATTGACTCAATGGTTGCTCACGATGAGGTTAACGAGGTAATCTCCTAATCTCTTCCTACTAAGTAATATGAGATAGGAGTACGTATAAGAGCCCAAATTTAGGCAACTTAAACTTTTTCATTTAATACCTAATGATTAGACTGCTTTTCTAGAATTTACGGGGATTAGCTAATAAATTAATGAGACTGAAGAAGTTGAAGTGCATTCATAATATTCAAATGATGGCTATAGCTGAACCTATAATGGATTGAACTTATGATGAATTTATCTCGAATGTATGAAGTTAGAAAGAAATTAAAATTTGAATGGATGATGGCTAACAATTCGGGTTGAATCTAGATTTTTTATAATTAGGAGTTTACTTGTAGTTTATTACATGAGAACAATCAACATATTACTTTATAGGCTTTACATATTTCCTTGAAAAGATATATGCATCTCTTTTGTTCATGCAGCATGTTCAATACAGGAGAGGATAGATTTATGGAATTCTTTTGCTGATTCTTCTTATCCATGGTTATTTTGTGGAAACTTGAACTTATGCTTGCCTTCGGATGAGAAAATTGGAGATTTGCCTTTTCAGGTGATTGAAGCGGAAAAGTGTCAGCACTTTATGGCACAACATTCTATGGTGGATGCTGGGTGTATGGGCTCTCGTTTTACATGGACTAATAACCAGGGTGGTAAGCTTTGCATTTGGAAAAGGTTTGATAGGGCTTTGATAAGCACGAAATGGATGTCGAATCTTATGCTCACTGTGGAACATTTGAGTTAAGTTCAATCCATCCACTCTCCATTACTGCTCTCGGTCTCAAAAATTGAGAATTCTACAGGCCTAAAATCCTTTCTCTTTCAAAATGCTTGGTGCTTGCAAAGGGACTTAAGGCGATAATTAGAGAAAATAGGAACTTGCCTTGTTTAGGGAGCCCACTTGTGAAACTTTAAAGTATGTGGTAATTTTTAGCAAAATGTTAGGAAGGTTGAAGATGAATTGTTGGTCAAGAAAAGACTACTGGAAGAAGAGGGCTCAGGAACTGCCAGGGAGGCCTATCATTTGGCCCGAGCTCAATAAAAACAGGCGCTATTAAAGGAAGAATGCTTTTCGCGTAAAAAATATAAGATTCAATGGATAAAGGAGGCGGACTCAAATACAAATTTCTTCCATGCAACTGTAAAAGAAAGAAGGGTTCGCTCGGTAGTTCATTGAGTACGGGGAAACGATGGAAAATGAGCTACTGATTCTCAGGGTTGAGCGGTTCGTTATTTTAGCCACTTATTGCAAGATGAGGGAAATAACGTATATGTTATGGATACCTGGTGAATAGGGTGATTTAGCTGGTGTTGTTGGATGCTGAGAATGAAGACTTACAGAAAATTCCAGTATCAGAAGAGATTCTCGTGGTGATAAAGGAGATGGATGGTGACAATGCAGCAAGTGCAGACGACTTAACTAGAAAGATCTTTACTCACTGATGGGAGTTAGTGGAAAGAAACATTGTGGTGCAAGAATTCTTTGTGGGAGGAGACCTTCCTAAAGCTTACACATCTACCCTTCTGGTACTAATTCCAAAGATTGCTAATGCATCTTCGTTTGCGGAGTATAGACCAGTTAGTTTGTGTAACTTCTTTTAAAAGGTGATCTTCAAGTTGATCGTAAATAGGCTATGTTTGATTCAGCCAAAAATTATATCTCCTTAACAAGCATCTTTTTTACCTGGGTGATTAATCTAACATTTTGTTGGCTCAAGAAATATGTTTAGATATGAAAAGAAAGATAACAAGTGGAAATGTATTGCTTAAGTTAGATATGGCCAAGGCATATGACAAAGTATCTTGACTTTTCCTGATTAAAGTATTGCGCCGCTTTGGATTTGGTGAGCAATTTTCTATAATGGTAAATGGAGTGCCTTTGGGATATTTTAACTCATCAAGAGGTCTAAGACATGGTGACTTGTTATCTCCAACTTTTATTATTATTGGGGCCGAAGTTTTGATAGCAGTCCTAAATGATCTTCCATAAATGGCCGCATTTGCTATTCCTAAGGGTTGCCCTAGGGTGACACATCTCTCCTATGTTGATGGAGCATTAATTCTTATGAATGGAATGAGATCTTCCCTTACAGCAGTCAAGCAGGCATTGGGAGAATATTAAAGGTGTTCAGGCCAGCTAATTAACGCTAATAAAAGTGATTTTTATATGGGCAAATGCTTTTAAACAAGAAAAAATTTAATTGCGCATATTACTAGATTCCAGCATCGCTATCCCTCGTTCCCGTATCTTGGATGCCCCATTTACTAGGGAAGGAAAAGGTCTAAGTTTTTCAATGGATTGGTAGATAAAATCACTCAAAATGGGCAAAAAATTTGCTATCAATGGGAGCAAGACTGACTAGAGGAAGACTAACTCTGATTCGATTAATTTTACAATCTCTTCTATTGCATGTCTTGGCTGCAGCAAACCCCCCGTAAGGGATTTTGCTTAAATTGGAAAATTTTTTTGCAGATTTGTTGTGGGGAGTAGGTAAAGAAGGGCCTAAGCATCATTAGATTGCATGGAAATCACTATGTCGCCCAGTGGAGGAAAATGGTATTGGTTTGCAGGATTTGTATAACATATACTGGGCCTTTTTAGGCCAAGTTGTGGTGGAGATATCTAGTGGATAATTCTTTATGAGCATCCTTCCTAGCAGCTAAGTATGGAATTAGAGGCGTTCCAGAGGAGATTCAGCCTAAACTAACAGATTCTCTCACTTGGAAAAGAATGCTCGTTATTTGTGAGTAGATTCAATATTATATTGTTCACTCTGGTCATAAACTCATATAGAAGGACACCACCACTAGGGAATTCTCGATGACTTCTGCATATAACCGTATTAGAGATGTGGGCACATGAACTATAATAGGTTGGTTGGCATAAAGGGATTCCTATGAAAGTATCGCTTTTTATGTTGCGCTTATGGAAAAACATGTTTCCTCTAGATATTCCCTTACAAAGGCTAGGGATTCTTGAACCTTCGAGATGCAACTGTTGTCATAATGGTTGCGAAGAATCTCTGGACCACATGTTCCTTATTAATGATTGGGCCATGCACTTGTGGAGATTTTTAAGTATAGAGAAATGTTAATACAGTGGTGATCAGTTGGGGGCAATCTGGCTATGAGATTGGTCTTTCGTGTGTTGCCATCCTTTATTAGCTGGAGCATTTGGAAGATGCGTTGCTCGACAAAATTTGATGGATCTCCTCGTCCTATCTTATGTTCTACAAGATTCTCTTTCTTTAGCTATTTCAGGTGAACAATGGCAAGATGTGGTGGAGACTGTTGAAAGGTATGTTTGGCCCCATAAGGTTTCCTTAGTGCGTTGATGTAAGCCCTCCCTGGGATTTCTGAAGCTAAATACTGATGGTTCGTTGAGAGAGAATCCAGGGCTAGGTAGAGGTGGTGGGATTGTTCGAGATGAGTTTGGAAGGTGTGTATTGACATTTGCATTCCCTATGCAACAAGTTACAAGTCTAGAAGCAGAAACACAACCTCTTTTACATGGATTGAAGCTTTGTCCCGAACTATTACCTAATTCTTGGAAGATAGTTGAGTTGGGACTCTAAAGTTTTGGTTGATATAGCTAGTGGGTTGGTTAGCTGAGGTGCTGATGTTCTCTTTTATAGATGGTTTTCTTCATTATTATAAAAAAGGCAAATCAAACAGCAGATTTCCTAGCAAATCTGGGATATTTATTGGAGGGTTTAACTACCTACGTTACTCAATCACTGATACCTCGTATTTTGAGAAGTATATTAAGGGGACATTTAGTTTGAGGGTTTGGGAACAAATGAATGAAATAATTATAAAAAACAGTGTTTGCTTTGGGGTTTTCAATTCCAGGGGAATGGATTTATCCCATTAAATTTGAGAATCTACTAAACCCACCAAGGGGGATGGGTATCGAGTTTTTATTCCAATCTAAGTTTTTATCACGTTTATTTTTTACTCTTTTATCCCTAGCCTTTGCCCTACCATCCTTTTTACTTCCTTATCGTCTCTCAATTCCTTACGATTTTCCATCCTGGCTTATCGCGTCTCATCAACGAAGGAATTTTTTGTTCTGCACCTCCAGGTATATTTTCTGAAATCTCTCGTTTTAATTTGATGTTAAATGAACTAGATAGAACCTGGTTTCATTTTATTGTAAATGGGGCTTTTGCTCCTTTTTTTCTTATATATTCTCGTTTTATGATTTAATCAAGAAAATAAACAATCTGCTATATGGTTTGATGATGTGAGAGTGCATATAGTTATAGATTGAATGAGAATCATAAAACCAATTTGCTCCCTTTTTTTTTCCTTATAATTGTTTTGTGATTTAATTTGATTTTTCGTATATGGCTTTAACTCTTTAAAAAAGAAGAAGGAAAAACATATAGCGAATCATCTTCTACGTTGGTGT
>JANIHZ010000209.1:38178091-38198767 GCA_027478365.1 Erythroxylum rufum | reverse complement strand
CCTTAATGAATGAGAATTGTCCAATTTGCCCTTCCATTTATGTCTTATGTCTTTTATACTTAAGTGTCTTGCCAACAATACCCTTGAATAATCTAACCTAACACTTTCTTCTAGAAACATGTCCCCCATTGTCGTAAGTTTCTAATGCCACCAAAATCATTTTATTTGGTTCAATTGTTCAAAAGATATACTTCAAACAGTTTTAGACTGCTCTTGTCCAAAATAGTATACTATGCATAACTTACATTAGGAATTTAAACATTTAGAGATTGAATTAGGTTCTAAGTTCTTCATACCATTTGTAGTTACATGTCTCTAGTTTACCATGAGTCAAAAAGCATCTCATTTGGATCAGTAGCGCTCCCGAAATCATCAAAATACTAAAGTAAGTTCAGTGTAATAACACCAATTCGTATCCTTTAAGAACACACTCACTATACCCGCCCCATGTTTTTCACTCAATCTTTCTTCATTCATTTCAGATAGCTATGATTCTTGGTGCAGATGTAGCCACTATTATACGAATCTAATGGTTCAAGAATCAGATCATTCGAATGTCTAGAGAAGAAGTTATAGCCAAAAGAATCCAACATGTTCATGTCCTTACTCATACTGTACATGCCTTGGAGAAATTGCCATAACTCTCACTACAGGTGTCGGATCGACTTCATTTTTGGACTATTGGAAAGAAGACTTCGAGATCTACAACTTTTATGAAGACCTCGAGGCCAATTCTATCGTTTGACTTCTGTATCATTTCACTTTTGCATCATCTCACTTTCCTTTCGTCTTAGTTCTATCGTCTCATTTCTATCATCTCATTTCCATTGTCTCATTTTCTTCCGTCTCATTTCTCCGTCTCACTTTTACGTCTCATTTCTTCCGTCTCTTTTTTGCATCTCACTTTTCCACCAGAATGTTTCCACTTGTAAGAATCATAACTTTTGACTCCAATGTCTAAAATTTTCATACTATATACCGTTGGAAAGAAGGTAACTTTGCAAAAATCTATTTATATCAATCTCAAATTTGCCCCTAAAGTCTGAAGACGAATTTTCCACTCATACACCAACGTACTGCACCTAATTCTTAACTTCATGAACTTTTGAGATTCTTAGAAATAGAATTGAAATTCGATGTCTTCATAAAAAATGTAGCCATATATCTCTAGTTTAATCCCAATTAAGAATCATCTTGTTTGGATGACTAAAGAAAATGTTGTGGCTAAAAGACTGAAGCATACTCAGTCAACATTTTCCAGATCACTACCAATCTTGTTTCTAAATCTTTCCTTTTCACAACTCATACCAAGATCACTCTTTCTACTTCCTCTACTTCCCATTTTCCGTAAAAACCCATTTAATATCGATTATACCCGAAATATGTCAATGAATGCATGTACCACTTTTTATGCGAAAACATTCCGTATTTATATGCTTATATGCTAACATGATGCAAGAGCAAGAAAATGTATTGTCTCAATTTTTATTTGAGCTCACGTGTACTGAAATTTTGGGTCCTAACACTTACTATAGGGACGGGATGTTACATAGGTGTACCTCTTTTAACAGGTAGATAGACTAGGATTGTATCCCGCTGTTGGATAAAATTGGTTACAGAGTTAACAAATGGACTCATAAAGCCTTATCCTACGCTAGTAGACTTCAATTAGAAATTTCTGTCTTGTCTACTTTTCAGGTCTATTGGGCTAGCCATTTCTTGCTTCCTATCTCTATCATTAAAGAAGTTAAGTCTAAACTTAGGAATTTCTTGTGATCTGGAAAGGTTGTGTCTAATACTCATATAAAAGTCAAGTAATTAAATTGTTTAGAGTATTGGTTTTAAATTAATAAGAAATAAAATATTGATTTTATATGTTTTATCTTTATTTAGATTGTTAAACCAAATCCTATACATATAAAATTCTACACATTGTAATTGGATAAAAGTATATAATAATGATTTATATTGTTAAGTGTGCTAACCATGCAAAATCTAAGAACTCATATATTTTACGCATTCTATTAATAAATAATAAACAATAAATTTTCTACCTTTGCATATTTATAATGTTTAAAATGAAATAAAATTAACATCTTAACAACTTATAAAAGTAACTATTTCTTTAGATGAAATAATAATTGTTCTTAATTCTTATTATGTGATATATGCGATATTTTTGAATTAAAAAGCTTAATGCAAAAGGGTCACATGCTTCTTCTTTTTTTCCTTCCATCCTTGTTATATTGTTTGAACTAATTCTTTCAATTCTTATGGATTTATTTTATAATTGGTTAATATATACATATAATGGATAGTTAGCAGTTCATCATCTTAATTTAGATAAAATTGAACCTTTTTTTTGCAAATTTTTGTTTTTAAGATATAATTTCAAAGTAATAAATTTGAATTTATATTAATTGGTTTAATACAATTTAATTTAATTTAAATTTTTATTCAAACTCACAAAAACGGGTCGTTGTACACCCTAACGACAATTTCCACACAACTTTAAGTAAAAATAAAATATCCGGAAAAGATTTGATAATGTCTTAATTATTTATCTTTTCTTCTAATATGACAAAATGAGTTTTTTTGGCAAAAGTACGATACGAGTGTAAGCTGCAGTAATACCGCCACCTAAAACGGAATCTGTTTCAAAACATTATTGCGTTAGGACACCAATCTAAACAGAGATGGCTTGTCCCTCTTAATTCATTGAATTACAAGTATACCAACTTAAACAAGTGTCGGTAAGGATGTGAAAACAAAAAAGAGATACTTTCCGTAACGTTACCATGGAAAGAAGCAACAAATAGGGAGTTGTCATTTCCAGAGATTCCAATTTTATACCTCCAAGCTTTCAACGCCTTCTTTATAGGCTCTACAGGGCCGCCTTTGGCGAAGGATCAGACGCTGCAAGCTCTTCATACATGTTGGATATTGCTTCCCCAAAGTAAGCTTTGGCTTGAGGTCTCTTGATCTAAAAATATGAAAATGTTGCAATTAAAACTAATCTTATATTTTACTTATTTCGCGTTTTATCTTAACTTGCCTTAAATGTTGGAGTCAGAAGACCATTTTCCAATGTGAAAGGTTCGCACACCAGAGTTACAGCTTTCACATATTCAAAACCTCTCAGCTGCAGGAAAATGATTATTAGATAGGATAATCTTGAGGGCCTAGCTGCAACTACCAGCCAGAGTTACTACCTGAGCTTCTCTTCCAACAGCCTCCATGTCTGCAAGGACAGCTGCCCTTGCTCTTGGATCATTGCACAGCTGCTCCAAATTTTCATACTGCATCCGTAATTTCTTAATAGTATTTAAGTTCTCATACAAAATATTTCTGGTCCAACAAAACTATTCAAGTAAAAATGAATTGACTATGTGTACGTGTATGAAAAGAAAAAAAAAATCCCAATATAGGCATCCAAACAACTGGTATTGTATGGAGTACCTATCCTCATTTTGAACAGATCAACTTGTTGAACTTGCCAATTTATCTTTACACATCCCAATTTTGATTGTATCATGTCCCAGATTAAGATCTTTTGAAACCATGGTTGTATAGATAGAGACATATTTGGTGAACAAGAAATTTCCACACTCCACTTAATTATTAGCTCCATTGCTAAGAAGATGACAACCTGCATTCTCCAACATACTGAACCAATTTCTATTTAAATATAACTGGTATCATGTAGTCCCTCCAACCTAACAGTTTCGTATTATGAGACTGCTTAAAAACCTAATTATAAACAGGCAACTAGTCAATTTGTGGTCAATTCCTACGAGGAACAAGGATATCACCTTAATTCCTTCAGAAGCAGCCCATGCTTTCATCACATCATGGTCCACTGATACAACAGCTACCAAAGAAGAATTCAGGCTGTCCCCTACCAAGGAAAACCTTTAAGAATCAGCCGGAAAAAAAATAGAGATGGAAAGAAAGGGAGGGAGAGAAAGAGGCAGCAAAATAACTTCATTTACTAACCATACACAAACATCTGGGCAACATATTTGCATTTGGCATAAACATTCTCAATTTTCTCAGGAGCTATATACTCGCCCTGCGCCAGCTTAAAGATGTTTTTCTTTCTGCACCAACAGCAACTATGATTAAAATGCCATGTCCAATATGAACGAGAAGACAAATAACTAGCTCCAGCTAGCATCATCCGCACATTGATTGGAAAACTTTCAAGAATTCCCTATCCTGTTGAAGGATGAGTCTCAAAAATTCAGGGAACCTCAATCTACCTGGAACTCAACAATAGATAGAAACTACATTACACATATTTGCAACATTTTCACACATGGTAACCAAGGACTGTTCAATCTATATAGGTGAATTGCTGACGAGATGAATGCTTCATTAGTATTCTTAATAACAATCTTCCAACATGAACTGAACACTCACAATGAATCAAGAGTGTCAGCAGCCATGAGAAAGTTCTGTAGAGCATACATTAACAAAACAAAGAAATAGTAAAACAAAAGCCTAAGGTATAACTTCACCTGTCAATGATCTTTAGACGACCTCCAGGTAACCATAACCCAATGTCACCAGTGTGAAGCCATCCATCTTCATCAATCACTTCTCTCCTGTGTGGCACAATTATATCAACAATCCTTACAGAAATAAGTCAATGGCATGAAGACTAAATAATAATGGGAAGGGTAGGTACGTCTGTGATTCATCCTTGTGATAACCTTGGAAGATAATAGGACCCCTTACACAAATCTCACCACGAGGACAGGGTTGATCCTCGGATGTATAGTTCATTTCTGGAACATCCACAAGTTTCACTTCTGGAACAAAATATCAACAACAATAGAAATATTTGAAGATAAAGAGAAAAATAAGATACCTTCATATATATGGCATAAACATCAAAACTCACCACATGCTGGATTGGGAGAGCCAACATGGCCAATCTGGTTATCACCCTCATCCATAGCACTTATAACACAAGAAGTTTCTGTCATCCCATACCCTTCAGCCACACGACAACCAAAGCAGCTGCCAATAATCCAGTAATTGCCTTAGAAGCATTAATCTATAGATGAAACGAAATATGCTTGATAAAATTAACTCACATCTTCAAAAACTCCAAAACATCAGGAGATAATGGTGAAGCACCAGATACAATAAGACGAATGCGTCCTCCAAGTCTTTCCTTTATCTTATTGAACACCAATCTGTCCCACATTGGAGATGGGTTTTTTCCTGCACCAAAATGATGTGGAAAATTGATAAAAGTCTCATTAGGAAATTAAACTTGACACAGGATTATTTCTGACAGAAATGATGATAATATGAATAGGTAGACCAACTGAAGCTTATCAATAATAGCTATACTTTATAGTTTTGTACTACATCCTGCTCAAAGAACTAAGGCTCCACTTTGAGTGACATATTTCTGCCTTAAATTTGATTCTAATGGCTCATCTAATCATTAGATTCATCATAACTGACAAAGATCAGGTAGTTTAGCATAACTCATTTTCAGTTTGTGGACCAGCTTAAAACTGGGACAATGTCTTTTGTTGCTGTACCATCAATAGGGCACACAAACTCCTAAAAACAAATAGGAAGGGAGGTATGGAAAGACTTTGTTTTCTAATTTCTATGTTAAATGATTAGCTTAATTATTGGAAGTGTAGTCAAAACTTAGTTTTAAGTTTTCAGCCTCATAATTTAATTATGGCACAAATGATATATGACAGCAACTACATGTTCGCTGTCTGGCCTTTATCCCATAAATTCCAGAATGATTCACTGCTGCCGACCATCAGGTAGCTTATGATACTTTTGTACAGAGAACATAACAAAAGGGCTATGAACCATCAGAGACTACCAAGGCAGTTTGTCAAGCCAAAAGTCATACATTTAACTGATATGTTTATATGCCAATTTAGTTTCACAGTTTAGAACTGCATAACAAGATCTTTCTTATGGGCCAACCCATATCCTCCAGAAAACCCTGCATTATGTTAAATGTCACTTTCCTAAACAATTTCATCAACTAAAAGAGTGATAATTTAAGATTTGATAAATTATTAGACGAATCTCATGCAAAAACAGAGTAATCTTTACCATTTTGGAGTGCTTGTTTCTTTGCATTGTAGGCAGCATTGAATAACCTCTCCCTTAATCCACCAGATGCCTTGACAGCGTTAGTAATGCTGCGAAACAGGACATCTAACTCAGTTATTATATATGAACAGTCAATAATATATCTTAAAACTCAGAAGTAAGCAAGAACTTCACCCAGCATATATCCTGTTGTACAGTCTAGGAACACTGCAGAATATAGTTGGTCTTAGAGCAACCAAGTCATCCATCAATTTCAAGTTATCCTGCACAAAAAAGGTTCAAATATAGGTTTCAGCACTCGTATAGAGTAATAAGACAATAAGAAGAATAAAACTATGTCAGAAAAAGCATATGCAAATACAAAGCTAAAAGCTAGTTTTGCTACTCAAAAGTTAAGAGATACTAATATTGTAGTATGCCCATCTTATAATGGAACTTACATAGAAGATGAATGGCGTGAAGTTAAAAAGTTGTACAGTTACCTTATACATAATATGTTCACTATACACACCCATAGCAAGTAATAATTAACAGAGAGATATACAGAGATACAGCCAAAATATTGTGAGGTAGATAATGATAGCAGTCAGATCAGAGATATTAGAACTTAATCCGATCATACATCGTTTTGCCAACATAAATTTAGATAATATTCCTGATGATCATAATATTTTTCAAACCACAGATGTAACGGACACTCAAGATTTTTCTTTAATGAAATCATTACTTCTCAAATTTATCTTTGTGAATATAAATTATTCACCAAATAATTATTCAATGACTAACAAAACTAAAAGATATGAGACAAACTCGTTTAAAACTAAAATATATGAGACAAACTCGTCTACCCCACCTAACAACAAAACCCAACATTCTTATTAATGAAGCTAAACGTGCAAATTTTTCACAATGTGAACAAAAAACATTATAGAGCTTCAAATGATAATGTCACATACATTACTAAGTGTATATAAGCCAACAAAGTTTTAATATGCTACAAGAAAAATATTAAATGAAATTCCATACCCCTTGATAAAATCCAATGGCAACCCCAAAATATGCTGTCATGACCTGATTTGCCCGTTCATAAATGTGTGCAAGAGGCAGATATGATATGTAACTGCAAATATAATAGGAAATTTAGCATAAGGCAGTTGTCACATAAAATCAGAAGAAATCAAACTTGACCACTACTATTAATGTGACAGCTAAACAAGTAACACTCACACATCTGATGGGTAGAATTTAGTAGCAACAGTGGCCCCAGCAACATTAGCAATCAAGTTCTCGTGACTCAATTTAGCACCCTAGTCAGAGTTACAACACAGTAATCAAAAGCAGTTAGAATAAAATCTTCAAAAAGTTCCTAGATTCTTTGATAAAATTTGCAACACATGAAGCAATTTACCTTTGGGGTACCAGTTGTGCCACTTGTGTAGCAAATTGTAGCAATGTCTTCAGGTTTTGGTGGGCAAAAAGGCTGAAGGCTACTGCGCCCCTAAAACAAAATGATTCACGAGGAATGACTTTGTCAAGATCCGTCTAGTTCACAGAGTTGCTTTAAGACTAATATCACAAAAAACAAGGGAGCACAGTGAACAAAAAAATTGTTACAATGTAACCACAAACATGGAAAGTATAAAAACATTATAATGCTGTACTTGATTTTATGATTGGAGCAGAAATATTCTAACACCTATGATTTAAAATTGGAGCAGAAGTATTCTAACACCTATAATAAGCCATTAGTTCTAGCCCAGGTTCTAAAAAATGTTAAATACAAACACTTTAGATGCTTACTTATCCATATACGTGTTAAATCCTAAAAAGGAAAGAAAAAAGTGATTAGAGCTAGCTTCTTCAAAAATATGACCTTCATGACATATAATACACTAAAAATGGTATTTCACTTACTGGTTTAATAGACATTTTCTTTTACAATTTATTTCCAAAATGAGATCATTTTAAATCATAAACATTAAAGCATATGATAACAGATACAGATTTTTTTGTGCAAAAGTTACCATTTGAAAGGTTCATACATAAAAATTTTGTTTTATTTCAAAGTAAGAATATTTAATAATCTCTTTTATTTTCAACTATGGTATTTTTAATTTAATAAGTTATCATAGTACTGTCTCACAAAACAAATGCCAGTTAAATAATTTCTCTAAATAAAAAATGAGCAATGACAAAAATTTGAATTGTCAATGAAGAAATAGACATAAGTTTAATATATCTTAATTAAACAATTAGATGTCCTCAATTACTATAGGAGCTATAAACCCTCTCCTGGAATCTCTTGGACTTTTAACCAAATCTTGAAAATGAGAGAACTAGTTCACACTTTCACCTTTCACAAGATTGGTGATGGCAAGGTCACTCATTTTTGGTTTGACCAATGGCATCCAAGGGGTCCTATAAACAACATGCCTGAATTCCAATTCCTGCAAATTATAATCCCAGCAGGCATAAAGCCCAATGTATTCATAAATGAAAATTTCTAGCATTGGCCTTTTAATTCCAATAAAGGTAAGTTAGTTGTCCTACATCTTGGTATGGTAGTGTGGAATTTAGACAAATCCTCTAATTTCACTACAGCTTCCTGTAAAAAGCTCGTATGGGGCAATCCTTCTCCTATTCAATGTTACAAAATGATACAGGATGCTGCCATCTCCCCCTCACACTCATTTATACTTTGGCTTGCTTCACGCCAAAGACTTGGCATAAGGGATAGCATCAAGTACAACATCCCTACTCAAGATTGGTTGCTATGTGAAGAAGCCCCTGAACTATTACAGCATTTATTCTTTAGCTGCAACTTTACCTCAGAGTTATGGTCTCTATTTCTAAATCTATTCAATATTCAATTCTCTAATCTCCATTGGTGTCTCATCATTGAACGGATCACCCAAATACAATTCAAGTCAAAAGGAGACAACAAGCTATTCAAAGTTGCATTTGGATCCCTGGTCTATTATATCTGGCATGAAATGATGAACCAACATTTATATGGCTCAGGCACTATAGATGTGATAACTTGCTTTAACAATCTCACTGGATACAATAGAGCTAAGACAATAGCCTGTGACATTCGTCAGCTACTATCTCCTCCCGCTAGCCACAGACGGAGACTGAATTGAAAATTTGTTTGTATCTGCTAATTCCCTATTGACCCTATTTTAATCCTTACTGGTAGCTTTATTTCCTAGATAATTTTATTGATCGTTACCTTGTAGGCTGTTCTCTTTATGTACTATTGAAACCTTGTTACCTTAATTTAATATATTGCTTACTATTAAACAAAATTATATATTAAAATATATTTTAATTTCATTGGATGTTAATTCTCCCAGTTAATGTTATGTTATTCTTTTGTACATGATGATAATTGATAATACTATATAGATCATTATTTTCAATGATATCAATCTTACTATCTCCAAATTATTTAATGAAATTCTATTCAGTTATCCCTTGTGCTTCATACACATTCCATAAATAATTTCAGCATGCATTCTAATGAACTGAAAAGTTCTATTCTTTTTGAGGGTTCAAACTTTGGCACATTCATTTGGCAGGAGCTGGCTCACTTCAGAGCTTTACCTAGCACATTTCATTTTCTTCCTACATTCAATCAACCATATGTTAAGTTCTTTACTCAAAGCTGGCTTAATGAGTATGCCTTTACAATACCATTTAGCAACCCCAGTAAGCAGAAACTCATTTCTGCAGCTTTGATTGGGAAACGAGTTCCCTTTCAAATCACCACTGAAATATGCACAACAACATAAATCTTTCTGAAGTGTACTTAATATTTCTACCATAAACTGTAGAAATAAAAAACTACATGTATGATTGATATCAGCTCCTTAATCTGTAGATATAACCAGAAAATGAGCATTGTTTCATAAATCGTCATTGAAACCATTCAGGACATGTGGGTGAGGACTATAACCAATTACCTCACTAAGTAGCTTTGAATATGACACAACTTGAACTCCAGATGATGATGGAAGAGATGGTAATTGATCATCTAGTCCTTCAACAACCTGTTTAATAGGTAAGGAAAATGAAAATAGTTCAATAGAAATGTTGTATCAATTTACATTTCACGCATTTATTTCCTTTGGCAAAATAGCTGCCAAGTCCTTTTATTACGAAAGCTCAGTTTGTATTCATACCACAATCAACCGTACAGTTGGTATCTCAGACAAGAAGCTCAACAGCTGCAGATTCCAAAGGGAAAATGGTGAAAATTCTGAACTTAGATCCAAAATCACCAAACACAATAAAATGAACAGTGGAAATAGGATTAAAGAAAGGTGTCCAATAATCAAATTAAACAGTATTCAGCAATTGAAGAAGCAGGATAAGCTTCTTTGATATCCTAAAGGACAGCTTGAAAACTTGCTCCCAAGTAAGATTCATATATAATAATTCCAAAGATAGCCGAAAGGCAGAGCACATTGAAGTTGATAAATCTTCTTTAAAAAATAATCATTTCGACTGGTAACTTGAGGTTCTGAATTTATATATAATGATCAGAAGGTATCTCTGATTTCAGGGTTCAGCTGAGCTAAGTATGCAAAGTATGTAAAAGCACGTTAGAGCATACATGATGGTGAGTAGAGACAAAAGGCAGGCATATAAAAGAAACAATAACAGAAATAAATCCCACAGAAAATAACATTTTAAAGCTCAAAAGTTTTTTTTCTCACCAATAATTTACACCTCATAGAGTTCTTCAAATTTTCTGTTCTTAATGTTACTGGAAAACACTTCCCAGAAGACTATCCTAAATTTCCAGCTCAAATTTTATAAGATTGGCAAATGTTAGACTTTTGAAGTTTGGGACAAAAAGTTTTATTGGCAAAGAAGGGAAAACTTCAACTCACTGGACTCAAAGTCTGCGCCACACAAAATATAGCTTGTACAGAAGCATGGTTTACAATATACTTGACAGCATCTGGACCTGCAGAGGAAATAATAATTTGACTTTTGAGGTCACAGGTAAATTATTAAATAAAGCAGAACCCATCACAAACCAAGAGTGTCATATAAAGGAACTGATATATAGGAGTATGCTGAGCAGGCATGATCAACAATAAGCCATTCTGGTCTGTTGATAAAATATAGACCAACACAAGATCCCTGTCATCACAAAAACCAGTAGTAATTCATTATCAAGGAAGACCAATCAAGAAACTAATTCAAATATCTTCACAAAATTTTTTAAAAATATGGACTGACGTGGATAAGGTTTAGTCTATACAGCACAGAAAACCAAACTTGTGCAGATATTCACCTTCGTAATACCATGAAGCCTTAGGCCAGAACCTATAGCTGTTCGTGCAGTCCCTGCTTCCCCATATGTCATCCACTTGTACCTAGGACAAATTAAAGAAAAGGAATGATGAAAATTCAATAACAACTAATGAACTACTTTTGTGTAAAAGGAGACTTACTCTCCAACTGTTCCATCAAACCGAATTCGAGTTCCCAAATACTTATAATCTCGGAAGGTATCAACTGAATGCCTATACTCAGAAAATGCGAAAGAATCATATCGACTTTCTTAATAGACATAGATGAATACTCCAAAACTGACACGGATGGTTTAAGTGGTAATTAAGTGTAAATGTAAAATGGTCAATCCAATAGTAGATTCTTACACAAAATTGTCATGCATTGTACCAATCTCTGGATTATCAGGAAATCTATTCACAAGCTTCAAAGGAGAGCGAGCAGACCTTTCATAAACAAAATAGAGTATAAGAACAGTAAATAAAATTTCAAAATATGCAGAGAGTTTCCAAGAGTATTGGAAAATCCAACCTGTATACATTCCACTTTCCCGTCTGCAACTTCTCTGGAAGCACGATACTGTAACCCTGTTCTGCTCCAAATGCAATTAACTATATAAACATATGCTAACATCTAGTGCAAATAATCAAAGAGAATGACACTGATGGACATTGATCCATTGAGATAGATTAACCAATCAATGAGTGCTGATGGACTTCCCTGTAGATGTAGTGAATGTCTTACAGATTCCTCAGAAATGCCAACACGTGTAAAATTTGCTGGGATACCAAAGACTACTATCTTTAGTCCAGTGTGGCATATCAGTTGCATACCATGAGAATCATGATAAAAGCACTATAATCCAGAGAATGCTCGACCTTAGCAACCACACAAGTGAAAACATGCGATAAAATGAATTCGGGCACTCTTTATCTAGTTTATGAAGGTCATTTTTGTTATAGTTGTTCCTCTCAATTGATTATGAAACTCATTTTGTGAAAAACCAACAACCTGCATGCTTATCCCCACTGTTCACCATGATAGGGAATGAGAAAGGAAAGTTCCCTGGGAGGGAAAGTTGGGGTTGAACATGATTGATAATAGGTTCCTGAAGTGAGTGAAAATCACCCTACCATAAATGGGAACAAAGACTTGGAGCAAGTATCTGAAAGTATACTGTAGACCGTCTCTGAGCAATATCCAATTCATTATTGTAGTTGTGTGTCTGATCCTAACATGGTTGTGTCCCAATTAAACGCTTGCCTTCTCCCAAGTTCCCTGCTTGTAATAATATTTCTTAACCACATTTATGCTAACTTGACTATTTCCAATTCTCCACTCACTACCCCTGCGCACACTTTCAAAGGCCTTAAATCATGATCATAGAGAAGGGCTTAAGCATGAATGTATGGATTTATCACAGGCCTGAACCTGGAAGAGTTTAGCACTTGCAAGAATTATTTCATCTCATGGTAAAGCACAAACTTGTAGACACTATGGGTAGTCCTCCATAACCTTATACTTCGACCTCATAAACATCACTTTCAAGGGCTGAAAATTAACGAAAACCTCAGACATGGAAAGAAAGTAGCCAAAGTGACCTACACTAGTAGGCTTCACTAGCTTTTCAGCTGGGTTCAAATTAAAACTTCACTCATAGGGGCTAAAGCCTGAACCTAACCTGACTTGGGAACTTCTTTGTTATCCGTCAAAGAAAAGGGGAAAGGGGAAAAGAACGGGCTAGTTTGAGCTTTATTTATAATGGAATGAGGCAAAATTTTAAAAGACCATGGATGAACATCTAAACTTGCATGAAGAGCGACCTTAGTTTATTTTCCTCAAGACAAACAATTCACAGCAATAAAAGTCCAAGAATTTTTCCCAACTTCAGAATGCACTAATAAGACATCCTACATACACTATCCCCCTCAACCTACTAATTTGGATACACTACTGGGCCGAGCTTGGATTGATTCACGATCATGAAATTCATAATCACTAATTATAATCCCTTCGTATATAACCATTAGCAATTGATCCAGAAAACAGATGGGACAAATGAATTTGCTTATCCAAAACCAAACAATGATTTACTTCTGATTAAACAATTTACTTGGTAGAACAAAGGATTAATTTATTTTTTCAATATCTCTCATATAAAATACTGGAATAGTTGGTAGGTGGATTCTCTACAGAGACGACTCGACAAAAGCTACCCATAAAAGGACTTACCTTTGACGTCAATTAAAGGAATCAATCCACTTACCTGCTTTACGTGTTACCAGAACGGAACATAAAACTGAAACTTCAATGAAAGCGTAACATTCATAAATTCTTAAGGATCACAGTAGTGGAAGGGCCAACCCTTTACAAAAGGGAATGATAGAAAAGAACAGAACTTTAAAGAGAAATATGTCCCCACCGAATCACGAGGCAACAACATAGAAACCAAAAAGGACAAAAGATATGAAAAGACACATGGATATTAATTATAACAGAGAGAGAGAGAGAGAGAGAGAGAGAAGTGGCGTACCATAGAAGAACTCTCCGGCGGTGGGGCTGGGAAGAAGCAAAGACCGCGAGTCGCCGGCGGCGATAAGGTGGTTATGAATGGCCTCAAAGCGACGTTGAGCTTGGGAAGTGGTAGTTGAGTCCATCGAGCCTGATGTGGATCGAAACTTGAGGAGCTAACAAACTTGGGTTTTGTATTTCTGTTTGTTTCCCGGGTGAGAAAGGAAGGAGATAGATAAAGAAAGAGGCACGCCTTTCAAGGACGACGATGGCATACGTTGAAATACGTGATTGGGATTAGAAATCGTCGTTTTCTGGGCAAGACTTGCTCAACATATTTATGTTAGATTTTATCAATATTCAAAATAATTGAGAAGAATGATAATTAAGCCTTCAATCAGTGAAGGAAACATTTTTCGTGAAATGACTTTTTCAATGGAAGCTTTCCATTCAATACCATATCACATTCAAATGATTCATTTGAGGTCATTGAATTGAATGCAAAGATAAGAAAATATAATCTTAAACAATCAAACATGAATAAATCAAAAATGCGAAGATTCGCTAGATATGCTGCACTTGAGTTGTATTCTAATCTTTCTTCTACTTTACAATATTACGTGTGTGCCGGCCATCCCATAAAACTATAATTTCCCTTTCAAACATCCAACATTTAAACGTGAAACCAACTTCTTAATCATGTTAATGATTATTATAATAGTTGGCTTGGATTTGAAGAATAGCATAAGTTAAGATTCTAGCAGCTGGCTTTCTTTTTTATTTTGTTGATAAATACACAGGAGAGGTAAGCCATGAGGACTTAACCACTTATGCCAACGTAAGAATTCAAATGATAAGGAGGTGTAGGAGCTGCTATGTGACAAGTCTCTGCATATCTCACAAGGGTTTTACTTTAAGAGAAGGAAGTAAACAGTTTCACCACAATTTCACAATGTCCTTACAATGTCAAACTTAAGCTAAATTCAAGAGAAAACATTTAGATTGCCAACTATTACAACCTAAATGTGAAATGTTAAGCTAGTCATCAACTTATACTGAAATTTGTCTTGCCTAATAACAATCACTTAGTATGAACCACCACTATTACCCATTAAGTTTGTACCTCTAATAATTTACACTTCTCTAACTCCTTTAACACAATAATATCATTGTGTCCTCAATTTCCATCTTTACACTAATGGTTGTAATGGAATATTCTTCTCTTCAAGGTGATAGCTATATCCATTGAAAATTGAATTTATATTTGTTGATAGTCTAAAAATAATATAAACTTTGGCTCAAAAGTGAAAATGACAAAATACTACAAGTCTTGAAAGTCGTTTAGTCCGAGAATTCGTGCATGTAAGAAGCAGTTAAGAATTTCAAGATTTAAGAAGTTCAGACAGTTAATACATAATTAACATGTGTTTTTAAAATAATAGTGCATGGAGGTAGTCAGTCAAAACGTGGGAAGTGAATTGGAAGTTAAGCAGTTACAGAAAATTGTTTGAGGCAGAAGTCTAGAACGTGCAAATTAAGAAAATAGTAGCAAGTAGTTAGCTAAAATATAGGGAAGTAGATAGATATAGCAAAAACAAACTACTCAATAATGATAGGACTATAAATTTGCCATCATCAAAGACAATATTTACAAAAATCCAATCGCAAGATAATCTTAAGACAATCTCCAGAGAGATAAACAACTTCAAAGCACTTTGTTATTATTTTTTTCCAGCTTTCTTTATGTTATTGTTTTTATTACCTCAAATTTCCTTTGTAGCTTGAATTTTCCCTTTTCCCTTTTGTCTAAATCAAATCATTTCTTTTTCCACACATTTTAGCATTTTAGTAGCTTAGAATTCTATTTTTTTAATTTTTTCGAAGCCGACTTATACTGTTAATAAGAAGTCAGGCATAAATTCAGGGAGAATTGCTCCTTAGCATGCCGGAATTTCAGATTAATACCAACAATTTGGCATACCTAGTGGGACATAATGCCACAAATAAGGAATGGAAAAAAAATCATTGTGCCTTCAGTCTTGGAGGAAGAAGTCCTTACAGTAGTAATGAATGAAGGTTTTGTATCCCAAATAGTAGAGAATCTCGAGATAGCAACCTCACCTTCAACTTACTTTCCTACTGGAAAAAAAATGAAAATCAACCAACAGAATGATATTGTTTTCATAAATGAAATTCCATAACTAAAGTCTAACATGGATTCTACCACCGATGTAATTAAGATATTAACGGAGAAGATTAATAAATTGTCTACCACTCTAATACAATTTGCTATGTAGAATTCTTCTTCTTTAGCAAAGAAAATCTTCGAAGGACTTGGGGGCATTTTACTCCTAATGTGACGGAAGTTAAGGAGTATAGTTGCCTTCTAATTGTGTCTTCTGTGGATGAAAGATATATCCCTCCTCATAAAAGAGAGGATGTTCCTATGGCAACTCTGTGCATTAATCTTGGTAATGGTCAACAGGCAATTAGGCCCCAAATTATAGTAGGCGTAGATTTGGTGTGGAGATTGAAGCTAGCAAACTACAATACAGTTTAAGGGCTAACATTGTAGTTGTAAATCGCAATCATACTATTATCCCATTGCAAATGAGATTACAAGTCAATATAGAAGTTACTAGAGAAGTCGTTTAGGAATTGTACAAACCTAGTTTTTATCCTCTTAATGTTATGCTAAGAATTTACTTTAGCTTCTATCCTCTTAATGAGAGGAAGATAGTCTTGGAATTTTAGCTTGGAGGAAGTGATTGGTATTCTAAGATGGCAAAATGAAGAAGTGTGGACACTCATACCTATGATCCTCCTCACTTCAGTTAGATTCCTCACACCATCAGATAAATATAAGCAGCTCTTTTCAATATTAGGCTTTGATCCTGACCATTCAGAAAATATATGCAAAATTTACATTATGATGTTGATGGAATGATTGTCAGCTCCAAATAAAAGTATTAGATCATTAGCGTACAAAAGATGAGTGATGTTTACAGCTCTCATTTGTAATGATATTGGAAGCCACCATTGCAGGAGGTTAACTTGTTTAACAATCTTGATAAACCTTCCATCATAAGTGTGAATAAATAAGGAGATAAGGGATCTCCTTGTCTGATATCCTTTGCATTCTTAAAGGGTTTAGTAGAAAACACATAAAATAACACACTCAATGTAGGAGATTAGATGCCAATCATTATCCAATTTACAAATTTGTGAGGTAGTTACAGCGCTTCCATATATATTCGAATAAACTTCCAACTAATTGTTTCAACTGCTTTAAAGAAGTAAATATTGACAGAGCAGATGTTGAGAGATTTACCCGAGTTGTATTCATTCTTGGGTAGAAGGATATTATCACCAATATTCCTATCACCTATAAATGCTTCCTGTGTAGTATTATTGATGCTTGTGATCACCATTTCAATCTTTCAACTAATAGCTTGGAAATCACCTTATAAATGATGTTACAGCATGATATTGGCCTAAAATCTTGCATCCTCTAAGGGCTTTCATTTTTTGGTACTAAACAAATGAAGGTATGATTTAGTTATTAGAGCATTTTGGAATATGAAAAGAATTCCAGAACTAACTCTCAGTGAACAGTTTTCCTATAATATCCTATGTCTTTTGAAAGAATAATAGAGGGAAACCATCTAGTCCAAGTGATTTTGAAGGGTGCAAACTGAAAATGATCCTTTTGACATCCATTTAACAGATGACGCAATGTGATCTTTGATTACTTGATCAAATGAGCAATCAAAAAGTTGTACGGTATTATAGCTTAGCATAGCAGCATCATTAACTCCCATTAGATTTAGGAAGTAATTCCTATCTAATTCTTCCAATCCATTTTGATCAATGTTTTTCTGACTACTAAAGTCTTGTAAAACAACAATTTTTTTGACATTTCTCCTTGCTAGCAAAGTGGAGTGGAAGAATTTTGAGTTAAAGTCTCCATCTTTAACCCAGTTTATCCTAGCTTTTTACTTGAAAATTGAATTTTGAAGTCCTAACATTTCCTAGAATTCTTGCATTTTCCTAACTTTTGCCATTCGTAGGTCTAAATTGTAAGGAGAATCATAACAAGCTTTTTAAGCTTAGACCAACTTCTCCTCAAGGGTATTTAGATTCTGATTTCTTTCAATTAGGGAGTTCTTGAGTGCTCTCTTCACCATTTTTAACTTCTGCATAAATTGACAGAATTTGAAATCCTTAACATCCATATTCCAGCATCTACAAATGAAAGCTGAGAAACCATCTAACTGAGTGATGCCATTGAAGAATTTGAAAGGAGTGCACCCTATTATGCTTTTAAACAGCCTTTGTATCAACATATTAGAATGATTAGACATTATGTTATCTCCAAAGTAAGCAAATGAATTGGGAAATTGATTGAGCTAAGTGCAGTTGACTAATATTTTGTCTAACTTTTTCCTTATAAGCATACTGCCCTGTTGATTATTACTCCATGTAAGTAGTCTACCAGTATAGTTTAAATCAAACTGTGTATACAAATTTAATTTGAAGTCAACAAACTCGACCTAGTTTAATCAGATTTCAAACAGTACCAAAACTTTTATTTTTGAATTGTTTAGGCTTCAGGCTGTGCTTAGGCTCATACTTGAGCATATCGTTGTAACCTAACCAAGTCCAAACCATATCTTCAAATATATATATGAAATGACATCATTTTATGCTAGTTAAAACAATGTAGTTTCATTAAACATTGTTGGAATTGCTAGCAAAATGACATTGTTTTAACACCATCCCTTATCCCTCTTCAGCCAAAGTCACACACTCATTGTAAAGTAATTGCTTTTTAACTAAAATCCCTCTACTCCAGTGCTTCCTCTTTGACGAAGTCCTTTTAGTCGTCAATTGCTCAATGCTCGGCTAGCCTCTGCTCCCTTTACTCAGTGCTAATATTGCCTCTGCTTCCTCTGCTCGCCAGCCACACGAATCGTGATTTGTCAAAGGTAAGCTAATGTTCTTATAATGGAGTTATGTTTTTATCCATATTAAAGTTTCAAGTACTCTCTTTTTGTAATACAACTACTACCAATCCCTTTCAACGTAATACCCCTTACAGTTTAAGCTTAAAAGATTAGGATTTTAGTTTTTGGAAATAGACTGAAATGGATGAAGTTTTAAATGTTTAATTAGGTTGATTCAAAGTTTCTAAAGACGTATAGAACTGCATGTATGCTTAAATTTTATGGAAGAATACTTTCTTTTTTCTAACAAATCTAAGTTTATAATATCGGCCTATTAATATGGGGTATGATATTGAGTTGTATTCCATATGCCACAAGTGTGTTAAGCCTATGATTTCAAGGATTAAGTTGAAGTGGCAACTCTTTAACTAGAAACTCCAGAAAAATAAGAGAATTATATCCATTCTTAGAAGATCTGACTATAAAATGACTTTCTTCTTGAATTAGCATATCTCTCTTATCTTGTCATGTAGTAGAAACACCAAATGGATATGTATCTTACCAGGGATGGGTCTAAAATTCCATTTTAGTAGAGGGAAAATAAAATTTCATTATTAAATTGGTATGAGAATAACAGTTTATTTATATATTGGAACAAATAAACATCTTCAAATAAATTAAATAAAAAGTAAAAGTTTTTTGTTTTTAATCAAGAAATACATGAATCACCCGTCATTTATGCAATTTTGAACGAGAAGCAGTAAGATTTAAACCTCTGTTGATAGTTAGTGGTAGGATCCTTTTTGGTTTTTTCGAATCACCAGTTCTATTGCGCTAATTGTCATTTCATTTTAATGTTTGTTATTTGTTTTGGTGTAATGTTGATTTCCCTCTCCTGGTAATAGGATTTGAATACTTAAGCCATCATCATGGATTTTTCTTGTTGTTATAATTCTTATCAATATAGAATTAAATTGATGTTGAAATGCTAAATTGTATATAATTACAGTTTCCTTACACTTCAATTTGTTATCTAGTATATACAAGATGAAGGGAGAACTAAAAATGATTGTTTCACAATCTAAAAGTTCTCCTTTTGTGTATTTGAGGGGAATGGTATGATCATGCATTTGTTAATCTCTATGTTATTTTTAGGAGATTATTGTATGCTTGAGAGACTTCCCGATGCCTAAATTCTACATATAGCCCAAGAACATTTTATGTTTCATATTACTACAATTCGGTGGTCATTTTTTTCCAGAGACATTTGTTTGAGACTGCTTCAATAACAATAAACCATAATTAACAATAAGTTTCCCATCTATAGAAATAATTTTTGTGCTTTCCTTATCTTAAAGATTGAGAATAAGGTCTTGCTCATTAGATTTAGATTGTATACATGTTAAATTAAAGTGTATGTATACATGTAACTATCTATGAAAAACTTTTATGCTTGTATAGGTTGATTGTTTCAGATGGATGAGATAGTTATGTACTAGAAAGATAGTTTTGGATTGTTTGACTAGATGTAATTTAACATTCCAGATATTGGAGTTGATAACTAATTATGTTAAGGTGTTCAACAAGCCAATACAAAAAGATTCATAGTGTTGGGGATCCTATCCCCAGATGGGAAATCCCGGTGCATGCATCGCATGCATGCGGTGCGGAATAACAACAAAAATTGTTCCGGGACCTTCCCTGAACCCAGGATCTTGTGTCGGAACAGGAATCAAACCACAACGACCAAAGGAGACCGTCTCTAACGGTATCCACGCAGAGGTCGGAAAATTCAACCGAATCAAACTCT
>JANIHZ010000209.1:38124636-38136454 GCA_027478365.1 Erythroxylum rufum | reverse complement strand
TATAACTGGCATTATAAAAAATTGTTGAGGGTATATTAGGTAATATATATTTATTATTTTACATTTCATCTTAAACCTATGTTGCTGCTTGTTATTAGGGTTGATGGTATAACTGGCATTATAAAAAATTGTTGAGGGTATATTAGGTAATATATATTTATTATTTTACATTTCATCTTAAACCTATGTTGCTGCTTGTTATTAGGGTTGATGGTATAACTGGCATTATAAAAAATTGTTGAGGGTATATTAGGTAATATATATTTATTATTTTACATTTCATCTTAAACCCTCCAAATCAAAAGTAACTCATTTTTATTGTTTATGATAGAATAAGGCCTTGTTTGGTAAAGAGCTGATAAACTCTTTTTTAGCTAATTGACCCATTTTAGCTTGTTGACTTTATAAAAAAGCTATTAGGGTTGTTTGGTTATTAGCTAGTTGGATTGACTGATTCAACTCAACGAGCTTATTTTGAATAAGCTCCTCTCCAGGAGCATTTCAAGTAATCAGTTGAAATTGTTTTTGATTAATGTTGATTTTGCCCAGTCTTATTTCTCTCATTTTCTTTAGATTCTTCTTCCCTCTTTCCTTGCATCTCTCACATCTACCAGATCACTGCCATGATCGCGCTTCAACAACATGGCCGATAAGCACCTTAAATATCAATAAGATGTAAACTTATTGACCACATAAGATTGAATCTAAATTTAACAATTAAGTTAATAACAATAAAAGGATAATATTGAAAAAGACCCAGATCAGCAATAAATAGATATGCTCTTTTTTTTACTTCTTATTATTTTTATTGGCGGACTCGCCGTCAGAGGCTGCTTATGCCGCCTTCTTCACAGTCTTTTCTTGAAGAGCTTTCGCTTCTCCACATAAAAAAATGCAAACAAAAAAAACACATAAGAACAAAAGAAATCAACAAAAAGATCAGAAAAGGAGAGAAAAAATTAAAGGTTGACCTTTCGCAGCGCTACTCGGGAGTCAAATCTTCATCTTTCCCCTTGCTTCCCTTGCCGCCGCTGCGAGCTTAAGCTCTTTCGCGATCGCGCTCTCTTTGGTTGCTGTATGCAATAGCGATCAGAGTCAAGGAAAAAAATTCACAGACTTCTCAACGTAATTAAAAAAACAGAAACAATAACAAAAAGATCAAATTGAGGAGAAATCAAAAGGATATGGGTCATTGTTGTCGGCAATGTCTACGATGAGGAGGTGTGGAGAATAGAGAACCTTTGATTTGAGGCCTACAACTACAAGAGGGTGTGTGTGGAAGCGAAATAGTGACCAGAAAAGCTAATGCTTTTGTACCTATGATTATAATTATTATTTTCGTTGTATAATTATTAATATTTATTACCTTCTTTTCGAAATTGATTTGATGTTGAATTTTGTTAAAAGATGCCTCCAAACATTATTTTGGTTATACATAAAGTTTATGTTGGTGTAAGACAAATGTAAAAACATTAAACATAGTTTTGATCTATCTATAACTATGTTTAGTTCATTGTTTTTATTGTTTGTGCACTTATTGTTATCATCATCATCATCATCATTATTAAATGGTCTATATTTTTTTTAAGTTATAAACTTAATTTTTGTAGAATTAAATATCTAAAATTTAAATTCCTATAAGAATATTCAACGAAATACTAAGATATATAATATTCATACCCTTATAATTTTTTTTAAAGTCATGTTCTTATAAGTCATTTTACAGATAAACAGTTAATATTAAACAACTAATTTTATTAAACATTTCTAACAAATAGCTAATGCAATCCGCTAGTCAAATCAGCTGATAGAATCAGTTAACAGCTAATGCAATTAGTTGTTTGTCAAACAGAACCTAAGAGGTAATATGAAACCTCCTCTTCTATTCTATTTCATTCAATTCCATCATAAACTTTCCTCCCAAACAATAAAATAATATTACATTCTATTTAATTCCATTAGTATTCAGTCTTACTAAACATAGCTTAATTTCGTGCTGTTGTTTCCCATTAAGTGTTCAATTGAAAATTAAGCCATGATAGGCCATTATATTATGGATGAGAGATGTCGACTGGGTCTGGGTACTACAAATATATTCAATCTCAACTTACAGGAATGTGACGTCTATTGGTGAACTGGAGTCGCATAAAGTCCATGCTTTTCCCAACTTATTTGTTTCTGTTTAACTTTTACCTTTTACACAAAGGCCCTTTATTGTCTTCCTACTCCATTTACTTTTTAATAATGTTTATTGGTAGTTATTTTCTTTTTTTTGTCAGGGAAGTAGAGCTTGCATAGAGTGTAAGGTAAGGCTGGACAATTCCATCCATCCCATGTACTGAATAATCTTTCCTATTTGTTTCTTTTGACAGGCCGTGAAGTGGTTGAGCCCAAACAACACATACTTGGACATGAGTCATCTTTAAAACAAAAGAGGATTTGCATGTTCATACTTATATCCCCATCCGCAAGGACGAGTTTTGTTTAAAAGCTCCAATAAACTTTTTCCTACTTTCTTCATCATAATATTTAAAGATACATTTTACTAAGCCACAGACAGTAAGTTAAATTTATTGATATTAAAGGCTTATCCTTCTTATTAGCGTGTGACACTCTGGGGCAGATAGAGACCAGTGATCCTCAGACTATTAATGTTGGGAGTACCTGACAATGATAAAGGTTGTAGCCGTAGTTCATTTTATATACACTCTACCTAGCCTTGAAAAAGTCCCTAGATGCTTATAGAAGTTAATGGCCAATGCTCACTCCATGTTACATCTAACAAGTAATAATAATAAAATGAATGCATTGGGTAGTTCCTATCCTACACTACATAATGGAGGTTTAAAGTCTTCCTTTTCCGGTGTAATAATTATTTTAGCTCTGACACCTTATATACCTCTACTTCAAAATATATTAGGGTGGTTTGATGATGAATGAGCCTACTTAAACACCTAATTCAGAATTAGCATCTTGAAGTAGCCTGACAGAATTCAATTAATTATATAACACAAGTCCAGCCAAGTGGTTAATTTTGTCGTGCTGTTTGCTTGACAATGGCTTTCCCCAAATTCAAATAATTAACACTCAATTAATTTATTACAAATTGTTAAGCTATTTCTTTGTCTTTCTTAGAAACAGCTTTTATATGGAATTATTATGGCATCAAGAGCCAAGATTGTTCCTCTTAACAGCTAGGCTTTTGCATGAAAACAGACTGAGTGTGTCGTAGTAAATGGTCCCCCACTTGTTGAACAGTTGAGTTGAGCCACATTGCTTTGCATCGGAGTCTTTTCAGGGTCAATTGCCATCTCATTAAACAATTCTCATTAATTGTCAAAATTTTATGGTCCCCTTTCCCTATAAGAGGGTTTGCCAACTTCTCTTAAATCCTCTGACCATGTCTGTGACTAATAATAATAATGACCTTTTATCAACTTAGAAGGGTAACTATGTTAAGCAGAGGATTATGGTACTAAATGTATGGGATTGGAGTAATTGGTTGGACCAAAAAATTCTGAAGGTTGATTCAAGAAGTTGTTTCGTTTGTGTCACATGTTTGGTTAAGTAGTTTACTCATTCTGTTCAAAGCTTTTAACATTATTGTCTCCCTCAATAATGGAACAGGGAGGGCCACAGTATGCCTGAAATCATGTGCATGTGAATAGTCAAATCTCAGAGCATGTAAATAATAATACCCTAAAAGATTACTTCTATGCTTAATAGCTGTCCAAATCTTAATGCAAGCCTTTTAAGTACACCTGTAAACTTCATGAATTGACAGGAAAACCCATTCTCATATAATCTGTTACCTGCATAATGCGAGGACAACTAAGTCATTCAGTTCTATCTCATATATATGTTTGATTCAGCTCTCACATGGCTATGAATTTTACTCTTATGTGACCACATGCTTAGGCCTCTTTCCATGTTCATGCAAAGATAGTCAATCCAAAGAATTCTTTTTCTAGTTAATTACCACTAAACCCAAAGAGATAACCTTGATTCATGATAACCTTGATTCATTTCCCCTCCCTAAGAAAAACAAACAACTTTCTTTTACAACTACCATATGTAATTGAGTGTTTAGTTAAGCCCCAGAAAATCTTAATCCTTCTTAATCCCAAAAAGATTAAGATTTTGGGATTATTACTTACTTTTTTGCAATATTTTTTCTAATATGTCATCATGTACATTCTAATTAAGGTTAGAAATAGAAGATTAAAAAGGAAGACACAGAACCGATTTGGATTTCTTCTTTTCATAGAGAAATAGAAAGAGAAACAAAAATTGGAAAGAAAGTTGGCAGAATCGTAGTAAGTAAAACCTTTTGTCTTTAGCTCCCAAGGTGTCCATGTGCTGTCCCCATATCCTAAAACACCTACTTAGCTCACCTGTTTCTGGATTACCAGACCACCCTCAGTTTAATAACCTCACCGTCTACTCACTAACCCTTTTTTACATATCAAAAGAAGCTAAACCTTTTATCAAGCATACAACAAAAAAGCTACCATCTCCCTTCCTTTTATATACCACAAATTTCCCACAAACCTTCCTCATAGCACACACATCCTTGATTAGAGCTATCTGCACATCATCTTCCTCCTCCTAACAATCCCAGACTCAAATTATCAACATGGTCTCAACACTGGAAACTGTTCAAGCAACTTCAAGATCCATTGACCAACCGTCAAGTCCAAGAATTTCTTTCTCGGCAGAGATCCTTGATGAGAAGAATTTCATTTCCATTAGCCCCATCCCACAAGCAGAGAAGGGCCAAGAAAATATGGGAAAAGAGAAGGCTAGAAATGCAGAATTTGAGTTCCTCTCAAACAGCATGAATAGCCACAACATGTTGACAGCGGACGAGCTTTTCTTTGAAGGAAAGTTGCTGCCTTTTTGGCAAATGCAACATTCAGAGAAACTCAATAAAATCAGCCTCAATACTAAAGACACTGAGGGACATAACGAAGAGGAGGATGTGGACATCATGAGCAAGGAGGAACCGAGAGTAAGTTGGTTTGTCGACGACGACCCTTCTCCGAGACCTCCGAAATGCACTGTTTTATGGAAGGAATTGCTCAGGTTAAGGAAGCAAAGAGCTTCTTCTTTGTCACCATCATCATCATCTTCTTCAACATCCTCATCTTCTAGCTCACTGGCAGACATTGCCACAGCAGAAGAAGGAAAGGAAAGTTTAGGGATCAACAGAGAGAAACATGTGAAGAGGGTAAAGAAAGGGTTGGAGAGAACAAGATCATCCAGTATCAGGATAAGGCCAATGATAAATGTGCCCATTTGCACTCAGCTCAAGAGCAGTGCATTGCCACCATTGTTTCCACTAAAGAAAGGAAGGTTAGAAAGGTGAAAAACGGTTGTAGAAGGTTTAAGTTCGTCAAATCTGTAGAGGGATTGTTCAACATGTTTATGATCTTAAATTCCTATCAGTTCTTTTATTTAATCATTTCAAACTTGAATTTTCTATTTTCACTGCGGTGTTTAGACGACTGTTAATTGCCTTGTATGATGAAGTATATTTATCTAAAAGAAAAGTTTTGCTCACATTTTCAGATATTGGATAGTATTTGACAAAATAATCTTACCCTCTTCCTTTCTGTATCTCCATTAAAGTACGTTTCTGATATAAAAGATAGGAACCCGTAGTGAGCAGGCAAGTCACATGCGAGTTTACAGGGCCTAAGAATCAGGAGGTCCCACGTGGAAGGATCCGCCAAACGAATCTGATCAATGATCCAGACACCAAGAATGCATGCTATTTTAGATGATGAGATGAGAATGCTGTTTCCTGTCCTTTTGATGATATCGGTAAAAACTCTATCAGAAGTTCACAACATTTTTCACATTCTTTGAGACCATTGATAAAAGTAAAAGCTGAATCAGCCAGTCCTTTTTGTTGCTTTCCCCGAACATAACGCGGGCAACTGTATCATCAGAAAAAGGATTGGAAATTGGAAAGCGCAGATTTTGAAGAAACTGAATAAGGCTTTATATTTTATCTCCAGGTCTTAAATGGCTAGTGGAAACCAGAGCAATTAGTTAGCTGTTACGAAAGAGTTCATGTCCTTTTTCAAATATTAAGGTATTTTATTGAGTCTAATAAATTTCAGTTATTTATTTATGTAAGTTTCGCGTGAGTTTTATGTGGGTCTCGTAAAATAAATAGCTGAGATTCCATAAGACATAATAAAGCATAATAATATTAGACAGAAGATCTGGACTCATTACGAAGGCCTTACCTGGCTTTTACTAATACCAAACAAGATATATATATATAGTTAGCTATTACGCATGGTCCAACCTGACTTTTACTAATACCAAAAAACATATATATATAAAAGAAATTATTGATAAAATAATACAAAGGCTTCAAAATGCAAATGGACTTGATTTCAAATTTAATTAGTCTTTGTTTAAAGTGAAAATTACACTAGTAGAAGTAAGAAAACAAAATGCGAAAAAAGTTGAAGTGGGTATGTTCAAATACAAAGTTACAGTGAGCTTTTACAAGAGTTAACATCTTAATGTAACACCTTTCAGTTGGATGTAAAGTTTTATTTTCTTAACGTAAAGTGATTTTTTTATAAAATAATAATTTTTTAAGAATCTAGTGGTATTTTTGTGTAATGATATTTTTGTATAATGAAAGGGTATAATGGAGATGAGTATGAAATGCATGACAAGAAGAGTTGTTTAGATGTAAAGACTTTATGTAGCTGCGTAGAGAATATTAAAGCGGAGGTGATACTGAAAATATGAATGAAGTTTGAAAATTCAGAAAAGATATTTAGTTTGTACCAAATGTATGCAACGTGTTATCGGTTTGCACTTGGTAATAGAGGAGGATAGAAAGATGAGGATGATGAGTTTAAGAGCATAGGATTTGTTTGCCAATGAGATCAATTTTACACATCATGAGGGATAAATAGAATAAAACCAAGATCAAGTGAAATAACTAGTTGCAATACTTGAATATGTTATTATGTGGTAGAAGGTATTTAAAACATAATCGAGCTTGATAATGCACAAAACCATGATTTAATTCAAAGTACTATAAAGTTTTTAAGATAACACGAGGTTATAGAAAGCCAACTAAGACATAAATCAAAATGGAATGATAGTTTCGAAATTAGGCCATGCACAAATATATATTCTATCGTTGTTGCCACTAGAGAGGGGGCATCAAAATATGATATGCTTATGAAAAGATTATCTTAATCAGATAGAAATGTTAAGATGAATATTTATATCCCAGGTAGATCAATTGGAGATAATGTATTGATTCTTCAAAAATTGATTAGATCTTATTTCAAAAGAAATGGAAAAGCTAATTGGTGCATCAAAATAGATATTAAAAAGGCATTTGATAGTATAGATAGGGAGTTCATCAAAAATATTCTAACTGTATTGAATTTTCCAAGCTTATTCATACAGTGGATTTCTCAGTGCATTTTAACACCTAGTTTCAATGTTCTCATCAATGGCCAACCTATAAACACTTTCACAAGCTCAAAGGGAATAAGATAAGGTGATACCATATCATGACACTCAATAGGTTGCTTTAGAAGGTTGTGAAAAGTACCAAAGGTTTCAAATTTCATTCCAAATGTAGGAGATTGGGACTAACTCACTTGTGTTTTGCTGATGACCTTATATTGCTTTCTAAAGCTGATCTTATTTCTATATTAGTGCTTATCAAAAGTCTTAAAATATTTAGCAAAATGTTTGGTCTTACTATTAATTTCTCAAAGAGTGGTTTATTCTTATCCCATAAAACTTCTAATTTGGAAGCCACTTTATCCACCATTTATGGCATTTCTAAGCAACAACTACCTTCTATGCATCTTGGCATACCTATGATAAATGCTAGGATGGGTGTTAGGGATTATGCTTGTGTAATTGATAAAATCGATTTTAGAATTGCTTCTTGTAGCTCTAGATATCTTTCATAGTCTGGTAGAGCTTAACTTATCACATTCTTTTTGAATTCCATTAGTGTGTATTTGGCAGCTTATATTGCTTTCCCTGCTAAAGTGATAAAAGCTAGTGATAAGATCCTTAATAGATTCTTGTGGTTTGGTGGCAAGGTGAAGATGAGGTGAAGGGATGTTTGTATCCCCAAAAAGCAAGGTGGTCTTGGTACTATTTCTCTCCAATCACTTAATAATGTTCTACTTATGAAGAGAATAAGGAGATTAATAACAGATAAGGTAGACTCTATGATGCAGATGGATCCATAATTATTTTATAAAAGTTAGGACCTTATGGTATTTCAAGACCAAATCTCTTGCATCCACTACACTCAAATCCATTATGAGGATGAGGGAAAGGATGAGACTTCACTTCATCCATCTAATTGGAAATGGGAAAAACACCTTCTTTGAGTTTGATAATTGGCTATTAGTTGGGCCTCTGATTAAGCTAAATGAAGTCGAATCTTTTAAATCATTTACTAACTTACAGAGATCTATAGCTCAAGTTCTAACAGTAAAGAACCATATCATATATACTAAAATACCTATAGAGTTGAAGAATGAAATTAACCAAACTTCCCTTACGTAAGATGAGGATTGGGTCATATGGAAAAACAATGATGATGGAAGGTTCACTAATCCAACTTATAGAAAGGTGATTCTAGGTAACTTACCAACATTTCCTTAGACAGATGTGATTTGATTTGATCATCATCATCCTCGAGCTTCTACAAGCTTATAGGTTGTTATGTTGAATAAGCTACCAACTCTTGATAGAATCGCAAAATTCACACTTCTTGCTAATTGGTGCATTCTCTATAAAAGGGATGAGGAAAATTCTAATCATTTTTGTTTTAAGTATAGCTATGTGTCAGGACTTGGAAAGCTTTATTGCATATATGCTTAGTCACTGAACTAAGCCAGATCAAGGATTTTTCCACTGATATGAGATTCCAGAATAGGACTGCAAGATAATGTTTTTGCATTTCCTTACGGTTTCTTATGACTACTGTTTAGGATGAAAGAAATACTCGTATTTTCCATGATAAAAACATTTCTTACTAGCAGTTTGATACCCTTCTAAGGCAGAGGATAAGAACACATATTGGCACACACATACATAAGGGATTGGATCCTCAATTTCTCAAATCACATTGGGGAGTGCAACTTATATTTGTAATTTACTACTATGACTAAATTTTAACTTGTAGTTAGTTGTTTCTCTTCTAATTTACAAGTTTACATATACTAGAACTCACATTTTGATTGCCTTTTATTGCTTAATTTAATCATTCATAACTTTTTTCAAAAAAGAAAAATGTGGGTAGAAGAATTCCTTCCACAAGGCATGAGTATGCCTTATGTAAGTGTCTATAATTGCCCTACAAAAATATAGATTCAAAACTTCCTTTCATAAGTTTCTAGAATTGCCTCTAACAAAAAACAAAGGACAAAAGGCTTTCTTCCAATAGAAATAGAAGTGACAAGTTTTTATAACATTTGGTATGCAAGAATTGTTGTTTTAATTAACTGAACATGTGATATAATGATAATACACAAATATTAAACATGCATTACCTCTAAGACATACAGTCATCTAATGTAGTAGTTCATTATGAAGTTGTTTATTTTTCCATATCATTTATAAATGTTGTAGTCACAGTAATAGAACTTTCTTATGAAAATATATAACTAATAAATTAAGTTTGCATTGATATAAGTTTATCATATTGTGCTATTGGATATTTTGAATTAACATAACAAAATTGAATGTTAAAGTTTTTTAATTACCTCACATTGAATTTCATTCTTATTAATTTAGTATTTTGAAGATAATAATAGAAATATCCCAACTTCATATAATAATATCAATGTGATAATATTATAACAATGATAAGGAGAAATTTTCTATATTAAGGCTATTCCAACCACTTACAACCACCCCAATTAATTTTGACTTTAGTAAATTAGCAAAGATAGTTTTATGTAAAGTTTATAATGGATTTATTAGTGGAATTATGTTGCAATATATCGTGATAATTGAGAGAAAATAAATAGAGAAAAATTGAACATCTTCTTTTCTAATCTTACACAAAAAGTTATAAGCCTTTAAATGCCAAAGGTAACAAATTATAGTCTTAAAAATTAGGAAACAAAATCCTAAAATAGCAAAAATATTTGATGGCCCAAAATAGTGGGAAAATGATAAAATTTTGGCTCTAAAATTGTCTGACAATGATGAAGTTGTTGGAATCCCATTAAAATAGACTCATATTAGTTTTTTTAAATATATTATGGCCCCCTGTGACTCAACTCTTGATAAAAGTTATAGTCTATCAAAGTTAAGCCATCTTTCAAAGAAAAAATTCAAGTCCATTTGAATTTTGACTGTCCAAGTGATCCATAAACTTAAGGCCCATTGTGTCCATATCAGTCTCCTCCACTTGTGAAAAACTCAACCTTGAGTTAGAAGGTAGGTCAAGATATAAAGGAGCTTCAAAATTATAAAACATAGATAAGTTTGTCATATTAAATATTGTGAAAATTTCTATGCTATCTAGAAGATCAATTATAAAGCATTATTATTGCTTTTCCTAAGCACTGTATAAGAACCGTATTTCTTGACCTGTAGCCTGCTATAAATGTAACATCCTAGATTCTGGCTTCTAAATACTTACGTTTTTGAACTTATTTATTGCCTTTCGTATGCTATGCGTTGAATGTTTCTTGATATTTTATAGATGTTTTAGGTGTCTTTATAATTGTTTTAGGTGGTTTATATGTGATGGTTCAATTTAGGGTATGTTTTTGAGTTAATAAGCCTAAAGATTGCAAATTCATTTTTGGGACTGTGATGTAAGATTGTTTTCTTTGGTGATTTTTATGAGATTACAGTTACATTTTAAAGAAGTGTAAATAACAAAAGTTGTAATTTTATGTTTCTAGTTCATATAAGATCAAAAATCAATTGATTATAAGGACTAATTAACAATTTTACACGAAATACTGGGAGGAGCTAGCATTTTTTAAAGGACTACACTTCATTTGTACTCAACATATCCATATTTGAAGAGTAAATGTTTGAGACTTTCCTCCTCTGGGTTATAAGGAGAACAAGTACTTGGAATGTTCATAATTATACTAAGCATGTCTATTGTGGTTAGCCTCCCTTTAAGATCAAGCCATAGAGAGAAAGTTGCTATAGGATTTGCTTAAGCAAACTTTATGAACTCGAACCATTTAACTTATGGGATTAGGATCTTTAGTAATAATTTGTAATAATCATTTAAAATTTTTTCATTCGCATTCTTGCTCCACAAAATACTATCCTCCTTACCATTGCAAAGCTATGTACTTAATATCATGTTAATATCATATTGTTAGTTGATATTTTGATTCTAGATACTCCTTTTATAGATAATATGGGATCAAGACATCATAGAGTGGTATCATAGAAAAAATTTAATGGTTCTTAGTTAAGTGATTAAATTTGATTGAATTTAGAGTAACAAGTTTGACTCTTTTAATTGGAGTTAGTTATCTTTAAGGTTCTTATGGCTAGATAGGATGGTAATGAATTGTTAAGGCATATGATTGAGCTATTTGAAAATCAATAACGGCCTGTTTGGTTTAAGGAATGGAATAGATAGAGAATAGAATAGTTATTCTTAGGAATAGAAAAGATGAGGAATAGAACAAAATGAGTATTACTTTGTTTGGTTTAGGGAATGGAATACAGAAAGAATTTCTATTCGAATATTTGGTTTAAAAATATAAACTTCGAATAAGAAAGGAATCAGTAACAAAAAGACCAAAATGTCCTTATT
>JANIHZ010000209.1:38101785-38117351 GCA_027478365.1 Erythroxylum rufum | reverse complement strand
GAGACGAATTCAAAGGCTTCAATGTATTCATCCACGGTTTCGGTTTGTCGAAGATCGGAGAGTTCCTCATAAGGGTTCTCAAACCTTCTTCCTCCATAACGATCGATCAACGCTTTCTTAAAGGTCTCCCAACTCAAAGCTGTCTCCGTCTCTCGTAAAAGGTTAAACCAGTGGATAGTTGAGCCCTCCATGCTTAAGAGGAAGAGTTTGATCTTTACTTCCTCCGAAGTATGGTGGACCTCGAAGTATACTTCTGCTCTGGTTATCCATCCAACGGGGTAAGACCCATCGAACATGGGTAGCTCCACTTTTCGTACCGACATCCTATACTCTACCATGTCCGCTGAAGACTCCCCAGGTGGTCTGGAATGCTGCAGAAATTGATTGTTCCGATCACCCAGCGGCGTTTGCTCATTCCTTACTGTATCGCTCCCCTGGCCTTCCTCGGGTCTCTTACCCATAATCTTATTCATCTCCAGCAGTAGTGCTCGTTGCATTTCGCCCATCGCCATTAGTATGGACGACTGGATTTCTTCCATCCCAGCCTCCAAATGCGCCATACGGGATTCCAACATCTCCACTCTATCGTTCATTTTGGGTGGCATCTAGGTGAGTTACAACAACTTCTCAAACCTCCACAGAAACTGATTCTCTCTCCCGGGGTCGGGAAATCCGGCAGGTCGGACCACTGTTAGGAACCTGAACTTAGAATAATAGAGTATTACTATATTATTGCAGTATAACTATAGTGTATACACCACTATCGTGGAGAAATATAATATTTCTTCCTACCAGAGCAGATTTGCTCCTCAGAAGGTTCGAAACCTTCCATCACTCTTGTCTCTTAAATTTCTGCCTATCCCCCTCCCTTCTTCTTTCCCCCCTTTATAACCTCCCTAGGTACATTCTGTTATAACTAACTAGCCACCTTAACTAATACCTAAATCCTTTCTTGGCCCACTGTTCTTCCTCTAGAATAATTCTCTCTCTCTCCCTACGATCCTAACAAACTTAATAGTGAAAACCCATGTGCACCCTACCAAACTTTTATCTCTAGGAGAGTTCACAAGTTCCCAAGTTTTATTCTTCTCAAGAGCATTTACTTCTTCCATAACAGCTAAACTCCAATCTGGATCTTGAAGTGCTTCCTGAATGTTTCTTGGCACAAACAGATTAGTGATTTTAGAGATAAATGATTTATGTATGTGTGATAATTTCCCATAAGATAGACTTTGATATGGGATGATTGGTGCAGGCCCGTTTCCCTTTTCTAAATGCTATGGGTAGGTAATTTTCAGCAGGGAGATCAGTAGGAATATTAGTTGTACTTTGTGGGTCAATAGGTATGCGTTGATCATCACTAGACACAATAAGGGGTAGAGTAGCATAAGGGTTACCTGAATTGTTCCCAGGTTCCTTCTCCGAGGGATTTGAGAGGCTGCGCATTGTAGGTTGTTCTCTACTTCTCAATTGAGTCTTCCTCTTAGTATAAACACAAAGCTCAGTATTTTGTTCCTTAGGAACGAATCGTAGTATTTCTCCCCCTGTGATTGAATTTGGATTTTTTGGAATCGACAGATTTAAATCAGTATCTTTGGCTTCATTGTCAGAAATTATATTGTGATCAATAATGACCGTGGGTAGGGGATTAGGAGTAACCCAAAAATTTTCTGCTTCATTAGAGCTCTCCCCCTGAAGGAAAATTTTTTTAAGTTCTAGGAATGTGACATCCATGGAGACAACCATTTTTTGAGTTAAAGGATTGTAACACTTATAACCTCATTGACTAGGAGCATACCCAATGAAGACATATTTTTCAGCTCTTGGATCTAGTTTAGAGTTTCCCTTATTTGAGTTGCGAACATATGCAGTACACCCAAATACTTGAAGAGGAAGAGTAGAGTAAAGTCTATTTTCAGGAAAGGATTGTTTAAACATATCTAAGAGTGTTGCAAAATGTAAAAACACGGCTAGACATTCGATTTATTAAGTATGAAGCAGTCAAAATAGCCTCACCCCAAAGATATCTTGGCACATTCATTGTAAACATAAAAAACCAAGCAGCTTCTAGTAAATGTTTATTTTTCCTCTCGGTAGTACTATTTTGTTGAGGAGTGTTAACACACACAGATTGGTGAACAATGCCTTTAGACTTAAGAAATTTTCCAAGGACTTTATTAAAATACTCGGTACCATTGTCAGAATGAAGTATACCAATGCATGTGTGAAATTGAGTTTCAACCATGGTATAGAAGTTTTGAAAGATTTGAGCAACTTCAAATTTTTCACGTTTCAAATAGACCCAACATAACCGAGTATGATCATCAATAAACGTTACAAACCATTTTTTCCCAGTAAGAGTTTTAACACGAGATGGACCCCAAATATCACTATGAATTAAGTAAAATGGTTTGGATGGTTGATATGATTTTGTAGGGTAAGAAATCTTATGACTTTTAGATAAAATGCACTGCTCACAATGAAGTTTTGAACAATCCACAAATTTAAACAAATGAGGGAAAATTCTTTTTAGGTAAGAGAAATTAGGACGTCCTAATCTATTATGCCAAAGTAAAATATGTTCTTTAGCAAGGGTAGAACGAATACTACTTAGACCGTGAGCTTCTTTATTCTTCAAGTTATCATCAACTAAGTAGTAGAGACCATCTATCAACTTAGCAATGCCAATCATCTTCCTCGAAGTTAAGTCCTAAAAAACACAATATGAACCAAAAAAGGTAATTGTACAATTAGAGTCATAGGTCAGTTTACTAACGGACAGCAGATTACAAGCTAGTTTTGGAAAATGTAGGACAGATTTGTGAGGGTACAATTATTGAACCTTTACCAGCCACAGCAGAAAATGATCCATCAGCTATGCGAATTTTTTCATGACCAGAACAAGGGTCATAAGTATGAAATAAGTTAGAAGAACAAGTCATACGATCAGATGCTCCTGAAGCAATGATCCAAGGAGTAGAATTATATGGAAAGTTACATGTTAAAGCAGTAAAATCCCTACCTGTTTGTGCAACAGAGGCATTAGGAGCACTTGAGGATTCAGTTTTGGGTTTCAGAAGTTTCAGGAGGTAGTTATTTTGCTCTTGTGAAATCTGTCCAGCATCCATCTCATGTGCTGATGGGATTTTCCATGACTCATAGTGAGTTGAATCACTAGAGAAAGTTTTATTAAATATCCCTTCATGCAATCCCTTCCAATTGGCTGGCTTTCCATGAAGTTTCCAACATGTTTCACGGGTATGTTGTGCTTTATTGCAATAGTCACACCAAACTCGTGACTTTTTCTCATTCTTCGTAGTACGACCAGTAGTGTTCCCAGCAACTAGTGCTATGTTTTCAATAGTAGACATAGGATTTTGTTCACCAAGCATCACAAACCGTCTACTCTCTTCACGTCGGACTTCTACAAAGACTTCTCCAATGGCAGAGAGTGGTTGTCTTCCAATAATCCTGCCTCTAACCTCATCAAACTCAACATTAAGTCCAATTAAGAACTTAAAAATTCTGCTATCCTCTACTGTTTTCCGAAAATAGTTACAATCATCAGCAAATTTCCATTCATAGTCATTAAATAATTCTAAGTCTTGGCACAAATGTTTCAGAGAATTAAAGTACTTAGTAACACTATCCTCACCTTGGTGAATCTCACCCAATTTGAGAGCAAGTTCATATACTTGGGCCTGATTTCCCAAATCAGAGTACATCTGATTCACGTTATCCCATAGCTCCTTAGCTGTGTGATAACACATATAGTTGGAGCTAATATCTTCTTCCATCGAATTTACCAACCATGTAATCACCATAGAATTTTCAGCATCCCATATTCTGTGTAGGATCCTCTGCCGTGGGTTCCCTTTTGTCACCAGTCAAACATCCAATTTTTCCTCTCCCCCGGATGTACATTCTCACTGATTGGGACCAGCGAAGGAAGTTCTCTCCATTCAGTCGTATAGTAGTGATCTGAATAGAATGAGAATCTAAGGAAGTGTGTGGAGGAGGCGTATGGACTGGGTTAGAGGATTCACCAATGTCAGACATGGTTGACATAGTTCTGTAGGATTAGAACGATAGGCGGGGCGGCTAGGGTTTTTTGGACAGTTCAGGAAGTAGTATGAGGGATAGTAGGTAGCGGCTAGGTTTAACTTTCCAGGTATAACTCTGATACCATGCAGAATTTCTATATTGTTTGTATTTCACGTCATTTACATCAGTACATAGATACAAGTATATATAGAAATAGATAGGGCTATTCTAGGAAACTAATATCTTTACATAATCTCCCAATATATGTACATAATATCAGATTTGATTTCTAATATCAGATCTGATCTCCTAACTATTTAGGAGTCAATTATATCAAGAAAATATCCAACTGGATATTTCCCAACACAAACCAACCACCATCGCTAACCTATCTCTAATATTCACTTTTGTTGTCTTGCCAACATTCTCTTTCCTGTAGAGATACAATACCTCTTTTCTTTACACTCTAACCAAGCCAAAAGCACATTTTGCCAAAGTGAGAATCATTCGACCGAGGTCGAGATCTAAGCCGGTCTATAGCACAAGTGCTGCAATGATAGACTCCGCCGTAGAGGAGTCCGACCTTGGGAGCATCCCAAGCAAGATCTATGGCTTCAATTGCAGCTAAACGAACTACCTATTATATATATTCTATAGAATTGAATATGAGAGAAAAAGCTCCTTTCATATAGTAGGAGGCCGGCCTCCTCTCTTCCCAATGAGACCTCTCTCACTCACTTAGTGGACAAGCCAGAGGACTTTACTAAAGCCCCCCTTTGCCTCATCCCTAAAAAGAGGGTAAAGTAGTGGCCTCCTCTTAATATTACTGGGGTGGAGTCGAAGCTATGGCACCAGAAAGTCAAAGACTAAACACACTATTACTTTCCTTACATAACCTAGAAAGCTAATAAATATGATTCAAACTCAAAAGTTTCAAAAATTGCAAACCAACCCACAAGACATCCTAATCTGTTGCCCATCCCATCGTGAGCCAATATGGAAATCACAAACCACTAGTTTAATGTTTGAGAGATAAGAAATTGTGGAGGGTAATTCTTTCATTCGTAGTTAATTTAGTCAGCATTAAGTGTCAAATGTCAATGGGATGCCACCATATCATTTATGCGGTGCACCAAGTGTTGAGGTGTCTACCACTTGATCAAAATTTAACACCATTTGTGACACTCCTTGATGGCCATTTACCATGTCAGTCATCAGGCTTGATTGTGTGCTATTAAAGATGTCACGGTTTGCATTGGACCAGAAAAAATATTGGCAACCATATCACACATGCTAATTAACTTAACTGGCTTTTCGGACCAAACCATGACAATTTTTGAATGAAGATATAGTTCAAATCTGGACAGCTTATCCTTCTACAATTACAAGATTTACCATAGTAATAAGGTCACATTTCTTATACACAAGCATACCAATAAAGCACAACCAGCTCACCCAATTTATTAATTAGTCCTTCCGCGGAGCCCCTACTAATCAGGTTTGGGCCACCAAAAGTTACTCCTAAGTTGGATGTTAGAAACCAAACAAAGAAAAAATGTTAGAGGCCTAAGTCTTGCCAAATTGGCCGTCTAATAAGACTAAGCTAGACAATTAATCAGAAGATTGAGCTTACTTTGGCATAGGTAGAGTAAAATTAAGAAAGGATGTGCTAGAACAAAATTGATGTGCTGAAGTAATAAATATAAGATTATTCATAATGGAGAAAGAAAAAAGTGCAAGCATAGAGCTTATGAGCATAATGATGAATTGAAACAAAAATACAAGGCAGGGTCCTATCATCAAATGCAACAGCATTACCCTGAGTCGAGAGTGCGTGCAAGGGCACACTCATGATTCTTAAGCCGGTGTCCTTCATCAACAATCATGTAATGCCAAGGAATTTTCTTCAAAAACGCTTTATCTCTCATGATCAGGTCATAGTGTGTTATCAATACATTAAATTTTCCCTCCCTTGATAACTGTTCCCTTATTGCCTTCCTCTCATCTAGTCGACCGTCATAAAGAATAGCTGTAATCCTGCATAAGAGCCAAACATCACGAGGAAGGTCAATAAAAAGGCTACATGCAAAAGAATCACTACTGAGTAAACCATGATAAAGAAAATATGTAAACTAAATGATCTTTCTTCATACTCATCCTCAGGAACCCATGTTGAGAATTCATTGATCCAATTCGGCAATACAGCCTTAGGAGCCACAATCAAGTGCGGGCCAGAGACACCTTTTTTCTCCTTTAAATATGCAATCAACGAAATGGTTTGTATTGTTTTCCCCAATCCCATTTCATCAGCCAAAATTCCATTTAGATTGTTATTAAATAATGAAAGCATCCATTGAAGGCCTTCCAGCTGGTATGGTCTTAATTGTCCACCTTGAAGCATACGTGGTTGTTCAGTTACCTGTATTACAAAACAATTTTAATCAAGTTCCCTAACAATAATATAGGTATCAAAATTTTCTTAAAAACATAGTCACCACTCTCCACATCAGTGATTTACAAGAGAAAACAACACATAAGATTTCTAGCTCAATACAGTAACACGGATTGGCAGGCTGAATTATTTGTTTAAATTCAATGAGGTATCTCTTAGATTGTTTTAATATGTAATTTATGGAATGCATATCTCAAGAACTACAAATTTTGCAATTAGAGGCTTTGTACAAGAAGTTGTAGGGTAAACTTCTAATCTAATGAAAGACAAAAGGCAGTTTAGTTAAGTAAGGGATTTTCAAGGGATTACTTTGATCATGTCTCATTTCATACTGATTTTATTTATCTAGTTTAAAATTTAGATATTGTTTTTATTTCTTATTTTGGCTCCCAAGTTCGAGAGACATTGAATTCTAGTCCCCCTCTTGCCTAATTTCTTCCTTTTCTTTTTCTCATCATTTGCCACTCTCTTATTTCCCTTTTTCCCAAATTATGCTACCTAAGTAACTTGTATATATTTCAGCGTATACAGGCACTCTTAGGATCCCCTCCTTTCTTATAAAAGCAAGTTGCATCTACTAGAAAGAAGTCTCTCTTTTCCATATCATCTCTCTCACCAAATCTTCTCTATCTACATCCAACACTTAAAAAAAAGAGAAAATTGAAAATAGTAGAATAACAATTGCAGCAGTTTGCCACATTCTTTCCGAGCCTAGACGATTTATACAAGATCTACTATAAGTACAGAGAGGATAGTAATCAAAGGAAAATAGAATTTACCTTCTCCTGAATTGAATGTATGGCAGAGTTATACTGTCGCTGACCTTCAAGTAAATCACCATTGTCATCATCGCGATCATGGCCAAGGGTGTCAATATCTTCATCTGGAGGTGTATCTTGTGGACTTTGATTCCTTGAATCATCACCTTCAAGTGACTCATATTCAAACTCTTCCAAGGGTTCAATGCCATCTGAATGTTTTTCACCTTTCTGGCTCTGTACTTTGGCCCCCAAATTGACCAAAAGTTTGTTTGTTTCTTCAAGAAGCATTGTAAGGCGTTCATTCTTGCTCTCCTTCACTAATCTCATATAAGCTTCTTGGTCATCAGCCTTTAATGCCTGGAACCTCAATTTCTCTGCACGAGTGACACGCTGCCTTTGCCTTCCATGCCATGCCTATCAAAATACAGTACTCAGAGTAGTCCATCTACAATATGCCACAATTGCTAAAGAAATGAATATTCAAATCAGGTACAATGTCTTCAAATCTCATATGCTGGAATAAAAGAAGCAAATTGCACATAGATACCTTTTTCTAGCATTCTGTCAAAAGGTTTGGTCAGAAGATGAGATAGGTAAACCTGTACAAGTTTAGCTACAAGCCTCCTAATTGTACCAAAGGAAACCAATGAAGACAATACTTAACATCATCATATTTCCATTTAAAGATTCTAAAAAGTTGTGAAGCTCTATAGTTTCAAAAGCTTCATTTCTCATTATTTTAACCACAAGGTACGTACTTCACTGGCATTCTATCCGTTATATACACTTTCTATTCATCGATGTAAACTATCCACTGCTTGCCCTTCAATTCACATATGCATAGGTTTGTGACTACCATTCCCAAAGTTCAGTTTTCCATTGTATCCATTGCCTCTCCTGATATTCTTCTAGAAAGAAAAGAATTAACACATAGAAAAGGAAAAGATTAAGAGAAAATTGATACCTGAACCAAATCGTTCCTCTGCTTTCGACGTTTAAGAGAAGCTTGAATTTGCAATTGGAAGTCTCGCACAGCATTACCAATTTCTACAAGAAATCTTTTCTTCCTAGTTTCAATAAGGTTCCTTTCTTCTTCTTCTAGCCTAGCCAGCCTCTGCATCATCGATGCTTTTATTGTACAAGCAGCATAGAATAAATACCTATATACATGTCACTAAATAACACATAATTGCTTCCATGTAATTCCCTAAACTAAAATTTGATCTGGAAAAACAATTTTTTCTGATAGCATATGCCATATGATAATTGAATAATATATAGCCATAGTTGTATAACAGTACCAACACCTTGCCCAAAATTATCAACTTAAAAGTTACAATAGAACTCTAAAGGAAATAATATATAGCTTGAATATGGTCCCCACACATTAAACCTTTCATTCATGAGTAAAAAGTAAAGCACAAGTTAAAATAAGATGAAGATTGACCTCAGCATCCCGTTTTTTTCTGAACTGATCGTCAGGCTCTCTGGCAAAAGCATCTACTATACCATACATAGGCCGTTGCAATCTCATCATTCCCCAGTCAAACAGTTGCTTCTCAGGAAATGCACATAAGGAGCGGATCCAGTATTCTGAACTCACTTCAGAACGAACTTTACTTTGCAACTCCCCTAACTGCCAGAAAAAGGTTCTTGTCCAGAATGGACAAAGAAATGTCATCGATCATCATGAGAAGAAGAAAACACACATGATCATCATGTAGAATTTTCTTTGGCAATATATCTTATACATTACCAAATGAGAACCTTAAAATACAGTTCAAACAAATTAGTTTACAATCCAAAAGTGGAACAACATAGATTATCTCGTAAACTTAATAATGTTTACTAGTTTATGAAACAACATATTGGGTTGACAACAATACAACAGGTTACCTAGAATATCAATCCACTATTGATCACCCATATTTTGTTGATTCCTCATTTAGCTAGCAACTTTTACATGGTCTAATGGGAACTTGTAAGCAAATACACACTAGATGTAAATTTTTCTTTGCAAATTAAACCAACAATTTTACCTTGAGTCCATAAAGTTCAAGTAAGCACTTGGTTTGCAGGTCCTCACCCCTTGTTGAAGGCAGTTCTAAGACACAAAATAGGCACATTAATAATAATATCCTTTGCATAGATAGTATAAAAAAGAGGAAAGAATAATCAACAGACAGAAACAAATTGTTGTTGTTAATTGATTCCAAAGACTATTTACACAAATCGAAGCATTAGTACTATTATCACCAAATCATTTGGGAATCTCACCAATTAACAGATAGTAAAGTTGGTTAATAAGCAAATAAAGAAAATTAATAGACATCTTGTAAAATATTTATTACCAAACAACATGGAATTCAAAGTACAAAGTCACTACAAAGGAGACAAACCTTCAAGTTCATTCAAACGATGCTGAACAGAACTTTGATATCTACTTTCCCTCAATTCTCCCAATAAAGCACCTGTCATGCACTTGGCCCTTTGCTGTGATAGCGCATTCTCAAAGTCACTCATCAGGTCTCCTTTAAAAGACAACCCAGGATTATCCTGCCACATTATTGAATTTAAAATCTAGCCCAAAGGATGACAAATTGATTCCAAAATTACACTTTCATATCACTTTCCAACTGCTACTGCAACATGAGTCAAAGCCCCCATCAGCCCTCAATCCACACATGAAAGAAAGCAGAATCAACTAGAGTACAAGTTTATATATAGTTTCTAACCGCCAAAGTGGGCTATATTAAGAACAATCTCACCAAAATTCACCAGGTCAGAGAAAACCAACAAAAGTAAGTTCACCCAAATTTCTCATCCAGCTTTCATGTGAAATATATCAACACCATATATAAGCAAATAGACCCAAATAATATGAATTCATGTTGGGGATTCCACACATATAACCCAAAGAAGTGCACAAAGCCACACATTAGAATACTAGCCACCAATTCAAAGAGCCATAATCTTCAGGGAGATGAATGAGATCGTCCATAAGCATCATCAAAAAAGCAGAAACAACGACAACGAGAAAAAGAAAGATTCCCAAACAAATACCCAATTCTACCAGACGAACTAACCTAGAAGAATTAACTTCCAAAACACATAACCAAGAAACGAGATCTTTAATTCACACTCAACAGCAAAACTCCCTAAGATCAAAACAAGCATAGGTCGTGCTTACTACACCGCAAAACATCCAAAAACCCCCGCGACAAACATCCAAAAACCCACCTTTAAACAAAATCCACAGAAAATAACAAGAAAACTAAAAGGGTATCACGAGAACACCCACCACCCCAACCCCAGCTAGTGCCCTGGCGGAAGGAACAGCGGAATCGGTGTCATCGGCTCCAAGATAGATAGAAGAGATAGTGTTGAGGAGGTCCGAAGGTATAGGGAGGTCACGAGAGACGAAATTAAGGGCAGAGATCAGAGACTTGGCCGTGTCGACAGGGTGTAGAGAGGAAGTAGGGTCTTGGGAGGGCTGCTGTTGCAGGTGGTGGTTGTGCAGCTGAGCCACCATGGCGGGAAGCAAATTCAACGGTCGTTTTTTGTGTTTAAAATTTTGAAAAGAAATTGCTGCCTTCTGCTTCTTCTGTGGAGGGAGATATATCTATACGATACGACCCACTAGTTGTATAATTTTCGCTTCTTTCGTTGGCCTCTCTTCGGTTCGGCGTTTTTAGGGTCCAGAGAGACAACAATTGTGGTTTGCCTATTATATTGCATGTGTCCATCCAAACACGCCCTCCTCATCTATGAAATGTCATCTTTGCCCATTACTATGGTCCAATGTGTCGATACTGCCCCCGAGTTAGACACTTGCCCGACCTTTTGCCCTTTCCCATGTTTTTACTGAAATTTTTCTCTTCCTCTTTACGGACCAAGTTTTTACACGAGGCTTGTGTAAGATCGATGCAATCTTCACTGTACATGCGCATCGTGCGTTCTAATTTCCGGTTATGCCTTCCCAATCATTCCCCTGTACATGCGTTCCGGTTATGCCTTCCAATCATTCTTTAGGTTATAAATTCGACTCATCATCTCACTTGCCATACAATTGGCAAAGTTTAGTGGAAGAAGCTTAAATTTAGATATAAAAAATGATATTCTTAATATTTATGAATAAGAATGAGATTAGAGTCGGTAATAAGTTGGAATAGGCGTAGATCTTATTAGTTTTAAGTCAAATTCAAACTAAACAATTTGTAAACTTTTTTATAAAAGTGTAAAAGAAAGACACAAAACTCTCATCTATTTTAAGATATTTTATAAACTCTCATCATACAATATTTCTTCAACTAAGCATATGAAAAATGATCAATAGCCTCTTCCGTTCCTTGTCCAACAACGCTTATGAAAATATTAATAAGAAAACACAATATCACTTAATAGAGAATTATTAAAGCTATAAAACCAAGATACTTATATATTACAAACTATAGAGTTTACCTTGATTTTTTTTTTTTTTTTTTACGTAACTAACTTTTTGAACATATCAAGACATTCAAAGTTGTTAAGAAAAGTTTACTGCCATAAGGACTCATTATTTGATAACAACATAACGAACAAATGAGTTCCCACCATAACAATATATATATATCAAAATTTCCACTCTCAAATTATTTTTCCATTATACGAATTCTTTTAAACCAATTGGTAACTTGTCAATTGCTTGATAAGGATGTTTAATAAAAACTGAACTTTTATAATAACCACTCTTAATTGATAATTAAAAAGTAAATCATATTACAACTATTAACTAAAAGTATTATCTAAATACAATAAGCTTGTATTTCAAATCCAAAATAAAAATATTTATATTTTTCAAAAAAATAAAATAAAAGATCAAAGAGACATATAAATAAATAATTAAATTAATTATTAGAGAGTCACGACAACCATCTAACATATGATTCCGGGGTAAAAAATTAATAACAAAAACAAATAATTTTACGAGGAAGAAAGGAACAAGTTATTATGATGCACCACTAGAAACAATTTTTATAAAATATCGAATTGAAAAAGAGAAAGTTCTTTGCCAATTTCCATAACCACAAAATTAATAATGCATTTTCCCATTGAAAATGAATAATGTTTAAATTCTTCTTCAATCTATATATTGTGTTTGGATTTAAAATAAATTTGGCTTCTTTGATTTGCTGCTTCAAAATATATATATTTTTTCTATAAACTCAACTGGATATGTGTCAATTGTAGATTATACCGTGAACCTTTATTTTATTTTTAAAAAAAAAATTACGGTTGGTGAACCTAAGATTATCTCGGAACCAATCAAAATCAAATACCACATAGTTTTCTGTATTTGACTAATTCATTGAATTTTTGGTTGTTTTTAGCAGTTACAGGAGATGTGCCCAAATGCAAGCACCCTCAACAAATTTCTACAACTAGGCAAAATATTAAATATGCGATTCACACTATAACCTGGGGAAAATAAACAAGACAAGTGACCTTATCAAATAAGCTTTTAACTCAAAGGAATCAATCTCTTGTAGTATGATTCTGAGTTTCAAACACAGAGATGTGAAAAGCTCATATTTCACTTATCCACAGCTAGTGAAACCGTTTATACTTTCTGGGTAGAAAAATAATGTAAATCTCAACACCCCCACACATCTTTTTTTTATCGTTTGTTTCTTTATTCTCTATGGCTGAATCACAAACTCTCACAGGAACACAAAACTCTTTAGCGACTCTCTTTGGTTGAATGAATAAAAGGACTTATTTTTGCTAAACTAAAAACTTCTAATCACAGGCCTCGAAATTTAGTTTCTTGCAGTGTAGTGACGCATAGATGCTGTAATGAACGATCCGTTTAGTTTTAAGTTCAAAGATATTAGTTAAAAGATTAGAAAGCTCCAGGCTTTGCCATATACAAACATTGATTGATTTGTCATGTACGGATGATCATTTAAGAACTCCACAAAATTGAGTCACCATACATAATGTAAGGATTGCTGACAAACCCAAGTTCTGCTCTGCGAACCCCCTACATCAAGGTAGTTAACTTCGCTAGTAACATAAGGCCTGGCATATTCCCAGGCAGAACAAGAAGAAGATATAAGTAAACTACAAAATATCCGGCGATCTTTTTTTACATACAGAGACACAACAAACATGAACTTAAGGGAATTTTGGTGTCTTGGCTTACTTTTTCGCATTTTCTATAGGTTCAAATCTGATCCTTAATTTCTTGGATCTAAGATGAACTCCCTACCTTTTATTAGACTCGAGGAGGAAAGACCAATCGATATAAACAAGATAAGACACTAACTTTATTACCGAGTCAAAGACACAACAGCAGAGAGAAATTGAAGAAGCACAACAGAGAAAACAATGAAGTGTAAAATTCCGAAGGTATGCCGTCTGCACCAGCTTGTGAAACACAATGCCAGAGATAAATAAACTAGTAGTCTTTCACATTGCCCATAACAAGTACTATGTTACATATAAAAGAGTTGGGGCTACAAGAGGAAAGCAACCTAGTAGTAAAAGTTCTTTTGTAAGTTAATCAGCCAAGACTATGCTCTCCTATAACAAAGATAAAAAAAAACAATGTCAAGGAGCTCTAATCCCCTTTCCTACCAATGCGATAAACAACTATGCTTCTTAATCTATATCATTCATCCCACGGATACTATTGGGTGAAATTAAGCTCTCAACACAAGCAATTGCCTTTTGGCACCGCCCGCGATCAAGTCCACGAACGATGTACTCTTCATAACTCTTCTCTTTAGGGTCATACAATATAAACCTCTTCCCTCTCACAGCCATTACAAGCTTACCATTCTTAGAGAAGCATTTCGGGTACAGTTTATAATATATAGGCGGTCTTGCAGACTGACGCCGCTTTGAGTTTGGGATTTGTGGGATATTCATGAGCTTGCTCCAAACGTGTTTGACCCCACTAGCACTTGTTCCCTTCTCTCCCGCCATAACCACCGCTGTGTCCGTCTCCTCCACTTCTTTCAACATCCATACCGATTGGTCCTGTTCACGGTAAGCAAAAAGAGCACCTGACCATGTCAACAAATAAAATCCTACTTCTGGAGTTGTCTGACCCAGTCCAACAGATTGCACCAAGTCATTGGAAGGAGGTAATTGAACCTCCCTAAAGGTATCATCGGATAGATCAAGACAGACAATTCTGTTTGCAAACGAATTGGTTATCTCACCAGCACCCCAATAAAGATGACCATTCGCTGGGATTCCCATATGAAGAGGGTAAGGGCTCTCTCCGATATATCTCCAAGAGTTTCTCTTTAATGAAAACACATAAACTTGTTTGCCTACAACGCTAACGACCTTATAATCGTCCGTTTTAGAATCGAACCCCAACCCACAAACACCACCACAGATGCCAGAATCAGTAGTAAGTGGCAATGCCCTGTGTTCCCTTGTCGAAGGGTTCCAAAGCACGAGATTTTTCTCCTCTTTAATAGCCAAACAGAGCATCCCGTCGCAGGAGTTGGTCATAATCTCGAAATCTTTTCCTTGGAAAAGAGAAAATTCGATTCCTTGGGCCAATCTGAACGAGTCCCCCTCATAACCACCACCGATAGCGAACAACTTAGTACCTGATCCGTCGGAATTACGCTGGTTGTGAGAGAAAATGATGATGGGTTCGTTGTGCTTGCAATCGGTGGAAGAATGATCACAACAGAGTTGGCGATTGAGAAGCAAATATGGGAATCGAGAATAGGTTATGAGACGGAGCCAGGGCTTTGAAACACACCTGAATCGGACCAAAGTCTTCATGGGCAGCCTGGAAAAGATGTCGGTGAATATGTCGGCAGGAATTTCTTCCTCGAAAGACATCATCCTCTTCATCTTCGCGTCCGCCGATGATCTGGAGATTGCGTTTGGTTGTTGTTGGTCTAGTTTCTGTTTCTTGGTACAGTTGCACAAAGAGGTAGCGGTGGAGAGAGTCCTCTTAATGGAGGGGTCCATTTGTCTCTCTCCTTCTTATGTTTTGGTTCTCAATACTTTTCTACTTATAAAGAAGACTTTGTTGCTGACGTGGCGGTGTCACATGCATATCTCGTTTCATTTGTACCCGTTTTATGTTTGCTTTTCCTGCATACAATGCGGGGAAATGCAGTCAATGTTATGGATTTTGTACTGGGGTCGGTATCGGATTGAACTCTGGAATGGAACTATACCGGTACCGGTCGGTACCGGGTACCGTTTCGGGATATTTTTTAAAATTATTAAATAGTCCCTAAATTTTTTAAAAATTGCAAAATAGTTCATATTGATATATCATACAGCTGTAC
>JANIHZ010000209.1:37944102-37965726 GCA_027478365.1 Erythroxylum rufum | reverse complement strand
TTGAATTGGAGTAGAGAATGGAGAGTAAATGAAGTAGAAAAGGATGATCTTTGTACAAGTTATGTTAGGTGTTAAATCTAGAAAATTTGAAGATGATTGGCTGGAAAATGTCCATTAAGTATGCCTTAGTCTTTTAGCTATAACTTTTTCTCTAGTTATCCAAATGAGATGATTCTTGATTTGATTAAACTAGAGATGTATAGTTACATTTGTTATGAAGAAGTCGAGTTCAAATTATGTCCATAAGAGTCTCAAAATCTGACATGAAATTGAAACCAAATTGGGTACGTTTTCGTGAATGTTCACCGCTGCGAACTTGAAGGATTTGGCTAGGATTCCTTTCGAGAAAAGTTCGCCACAGCGAACTTATGAAAATTTCACTAGAATTCCTCTCTGGAGGAGTTCGCCGCATTGAACTTTTTCTACACCGAGCATGTTTCAGCATTTTGGGCATAACTGTTTCTGTAGTGATACAAATGGAGTGATTTTTGTTTTTTAGTAAACTATAGACATAGGGCTATAAATTATATGAACAAATTAAATTCTGGATCGGACTCTAAGAGTTTCAATTTTTGGGTGGAAGTTGAGAATACGGTACTGTCTCAGAATAAAAACAGTCCGAAAATATTTAGAGTATAACTTTCGCACTACTGAACCAAATTGAATGGGTTTGGTGTGAATAGAATCATAAGACATAGAGGAACACTTTCTAATAAGTATGACCAAATTACATCAGTTTCACCTTTTGATTGAATGTAAATAGTAGACATGAAAGTGTGTCTTAGAAAAATCTAAAGTGATTCAATGAGAAATGAATTGCGAATTTAATGGTTTAGTGAGGCATAAACCTAAGTATAAATTATACTTAGATGAGTTTAGATATGAGAATGTTTTTATGATGAAATTCATGGAAAGATACCTGGGATTGTCATAAACATGTATTGTACATGATCCGTTACATGCAATTGCATTATTGAACAATTATAATTGTGCATATTGTGATATATGTGTATGTTGTTTGATATAGAGGAGCAACTAGAATGTTAACCTCCAGACGTTTCCGAAACTTCAAGACATTAGCTTCGGGAGCAACTAGTGAGTAACCTAGATGGTTTCTCTCAATTATTATTTGCTTAAATTATGCTCTGAATGATAAATGAATGTGAAATGAATGTGTTTGATTGTTGATTCCGGAAAGAAGGTCCGATGACTGTGAATGTGGACTGTATATTGAAGTACTATTTGAATGTTAATGTAAAGACCTAAGTGCTTTATACTCTGAGTGATTGTGGTATATGCATTCCACTCATGAGTGCACAATCTGATAATGGCAGTTATGACCAGAGTAGCCAGCGATCAGAGCTTAAAGCTCAACGAGTGAAAAGAGCCTTGAGCTTAATAGTGATTAAGAGCCTGAGGCTCACTATGTATAATAAGCCCTGTATCTCCTAAGAGGATAAGGGATAGTTATTAATGAGCTCGGTATCCAAAATGGATACGGGACAGTTCAGGCGCTCGGTCACAACAAAGTAATAAATGGAAGGTGTCTCATGAGCATTTCATATGCATTTTTATCAAGTATGTTTGATTAATTGAAATGTCAAAATTTCCTATGATGGAGTAAAAGTGTGATACATGATCTATTATGCAAAATTGTGAATTACATGTTATATGAAATGGTTTGTTGCATGAATTGAGTGAACCATCAATGATGGTTACCTCATTGAGTTCGCAAAAACTCACCCAAAATTTGCAATTATTTTCAGGCTTGAAGAGTACCCCGTTAGATAAACGGTAGTACACCTATGGCATGCAAGTAAGAGATAGAGGTCGGGATCAGTTGGATTATGCATTAGTATTTCCTTTATTTTGTATCAAATTAAGTCTTCCATAATTATTGTAACTTATGTATTCAAATATTTCTATTTTGAAATAAATTTCTAAATCGGAAATGTTTGTATATGGTTTTTGCAATGTAATGAAAATTTGACAAGTATTTTGTATTTGTAACGGGCCCAAATGGCTATTGAAATTTCTGACTATTGTATTGCTATGATTGAAAATGTTTATGAAAAAAGTGGGTCTAATTTAGTTATCGATTTCCCCACTTAATGTTTGTGGTTCAGAAAAAAAAATTGTATTGAATTTTGAATGATTGAGTGCTCTAACATGTCACCCTCGCGGGGCACGAACTCGAATATCCCTCAGGATGTTGGGTACATGTCTGGTTGGTGTGGGGTGCTACATTTATGTGGTATCAGAGCCCAAATTACTATCTTATATGGGTGTTTTTTTGAAATATGTGTCTAGATACATGCATTTTTGTCTTGTGAGTCACACGTATGAGCATGTGTTAAGAGTTTGAGTTGATAGAATTAGTGAGAAGAGTGATCCTCCTTCAGAATGTGAGAAAACAAAAGTTTGTGGATATTTAGAAATGAGAAATAGTAGATGGGTAGATGTGCCAAATAATGAATCAACGCATTTGTATTGGCGGATGTATTATTGAATACGACATCAATATTGTACTATGGCGAGATGTCCTTGGATGTGATACAGATGTGAATACATTGTCACAGATTGTTTAAGGAGAATAAGGACATAAGTGGAAATGATAAAATTAAAGTGTACAAGTAAAATCTAATGAAAACAGAAATTTTTATGATCTTGAGGAGATAAATTTGGAATCGAAGTGGTTGTTTGATTAATGTGACAAGAGTTATAATCCCCTTAAGAATATATTAGTGGAATTGAGATTAGCATTGCACGATGACTTTTTTACAATTATAATCCTGAGTAGATTGAGGAAGTACGTGTGGAAGATGAAATAAATGACAATAGGAAGGTAAGATAGAAATGAGGAAAGAGTAAGAGAGGAATGAAATAGTCATAAATGACTTAATAAGAAATGAATGATGTGTATGATTTTGGATGGTATATACCAAGGTATTAAAGTAAACGAATTTACTTAATGCCTTGCTGAGCCTTATTATAAAGGATGTTCTAATCATATAAGTTATGGCATAAATTGATCTTATTAGATATTATGAAAAGTTGAAATTGATTTTCTTGAGGTACTAAGAATGACTGATAAGTACTCATGAAAAATAGTTGATTGATAAGGATTTCATAAGCAGTATCGAGGATAGTATCAAGAAATCTTCTTCAAAAGAAGAATTTCATTGAGATAGGTTCAGTAAACTAGATGATTCAATTTAAGAATGATTAATGAATGAAAAAATAAAAAATGAGTAGTTTATGAGTCAAAAGTAAATATTGGAGTCATATCCCTAACGGAGACTCAAGCATAAGAGGTAGAAAATGCTGCTAAGAGTGTATGCATTTTGCTGATGTAAAGTATCCAAATAAGTGATGGATTATGGAATTTAAGGTGACATTAAGTATGAAAGATACAAATCAGATTTGATGAATGGGTTAGCAACATAGGAAATCGAAAGAATTGAGAAAATCATTCGAGAAAGGGAGTTAATTGGGAAACTGAAAATAACATGAGATAATATTACCTTATTAAGGAACTAGTGACATAAGGAATTACGAGAACAAATCATGGGCATAAAGAGTCTTAGGTTATATCTGTTGGAGTTAACGATGCCCCCGACAGTATTATGAAGGTTAAAGTGATCCGAACAAAATTATACCAGTTCGTGACTATGATCATAGATGGTATTTTGAGTGTGTTAGGAAAGTAAAAAGAACATTTTGAATACTTGAGGGAAAAACATGTAAACCGTATAAGTGATAATTGTATAAAGAATTTTTGAGGGACTATAACCCAATGTTAATTATGCTACTTGGATTTGGAGATTTCGCAATATACACAATAGAGTTTCCCATTAGAGATTAAGATGCAATCTGTTGCAATATTATAAAGTGATTTTTATGTACATAGGGACAATTATAGCCTAATGAGCTGAATTTTGATACATGATTTGAAACTTGCTGCAATCGTAATTGCTTTGAAAGCTTAAAGGCATTATTGTACAGAAACATCTTGGATATATATATGAATATACAGATCAGTAAAGATTGAGGTGATGATTGAGTTTGAAAAGATTTAAAGGATTGTGCAAATGAGTATTTCCTAATAAAGCTGGTGTTGTAATCTGATGTATTGAACAAAAAATTCAATAACGAAATGGCACGAATTTAGATATTGAGGTTACCAAACTAAGTGTAATAAAGAGTATGGAATGTTAAACGGAATTTGGGGCAAATCAAAGTACTATTAGTTGTTAAATTTAGGATCAGTTTCACATGAAAGACTTAGAAAAGCCTAAATTGAGGATTTAGAAATTGTGAATCTTATCGAGGAATTACAAACGAATCCACCTTTCAAGTTAATGATACTTGGTGATTGAATTAAGAAGTATGTGTACTTGATAAGGTGACGGTTAGAGAAAACACAAGAAGAAACTTAAGCTCTATGTCCTAGTAGGAATGCATCGAAAGGGCAATTGATGGCTAAGAATGTAGAACCAAGTGATTGCATGTATAAATTGGTAACTGTCTTAACTGTTGGAGATATTCTTAAAGCTTATATTTTGGAGTTTATAGGAATATGAGATCAATGTATAGTTCTAAGTGACTTTAAGCATAACAATCATTATCACAGTGATATTATTAGAATATTGTATAAGGTGTTATATAACAAAAGAGTCATTCGCCCTTACATTGAAATGAAGAGGGCTTAAAAATAGCTGAAGGCTAGAATGGATTCAAGATATTGTTGATGAGTGAAATTGATTTGAGTTAAAAAATCAGTGACTCATGAAAGATGAATGAATTTGATGGATGAACATTAAGGTTATAAAATATAATGAGATAGATTTAAGATTTAAGTGTATTAACACGGATGAGAAATGAAAAAAAATGAGTTGTCTCTGAGAGTATCACCTTGTCAAGGTGTGCTCACATTGAGCACAAGATGTGCTTAGATTAGGAGGAATGATAGAGTAAGACCGAAATGAATTGGTTTGTACAAAATTATTATGAGTTAGTGTTACTGATGAAAGGATGTTACAAATCCATAATGTGTAATATGTGAGCATGCTAAGAAATATTAATATGATCTGACAAAGATGTATTGTCGACAAATGAAGTGAAAATAGTGAGTAATATGAGATATATATTGAGGAACTAATTAAGAAAGTAAATGACTAAATAAGTAATTGGCAGATCGAGTGATTCCATTGACTACAGTCAAGTGGAAGAAATATTCAAATGATGATAGTTAAATGGGGAATGGAGGAGCATATAAGGAAATAATTCCCCTGCCTTCCTGATCAATCGAGTAAGAATTTCGAGGACAAAATTTCTTTAAGGAGGGGAGAGTTGTAACATCCCGTCACCTGCGGGGAGGCTAGAATAGTAAATAAGAGTGTTCAATGAGAGCGTAGAATTTGCATTTTCATGCTCATGCATAATATGGCATACACTTACATATGAATAATGTATTTTTCTGCACATGAAAATAATTGTACATACATTCATGAAAAATTTCGGGTATATTTGGATTGAGTTGTAATTTTTGGGAAATTTGTGATTTTAGAATTTATTTATATTGGACATTTTATTGATTAGTGGAATTATTATATTTGTGAATTTTGGTGAATTTAGGATTTATTTCGAAATTTATAGAGTATTATGGAAAATAGGAAAAAATGAAGAAAAGAAATCAAAAGTAGATTTGGAGATAGTTGTATTGTAACGATGAGAGTTAAATGAAGTTAGTTTCAAAAGAAACTAAGTTAGAGCTTAGGCATTAAAAAAGTGACAACTGTCACTGACTACATGATTTTTTAGAACCTTTTAGAAAGCAAGTTTGATTTATCTGAGAGTTAAAAAGGGGTTAGCGTTATTTCATAAGCATCCATCTCGTTCATACCGACCTTCTTCAAATTTTCTTCAAACACACAAAGTTTTCCATCAAATGCCTTCTGAGGAATTTCTTTGCTTTTCCTCATCCTGCACCTTTATCACCACTGCTAATTGTCTTTTCTACCTAAGAAAAACCAGAAGTTGGTTATTTTTCTCAGCAAATACATAATTTTGCATGGAGTTAGGGCTTGAAGATAGTTGAAGCTTTTGGATTTTTCAACAAGTAACTAATGAATAAACCTTTAAAGTTGTGGATTCATGAAATAATTTGATGAATTATTGTTAGTTGCATGGATCATGGCATTTACGTATATATATATTCATAAACACTGTGGATGAGATGAAAATTTTGGTTATAGTGTTATTTAGTTTTTGATGGATTTTTAGTGATCTGATGTTGTGGAAATAGTTTTTGGAGTTGAAATAGCAATGGAATGGTGTATAGGATTAGTGTAGAAAATTAGATATGGAAAGGTGATATGTGCTCTGTTCTTCACTGTGCAAGTTTATATATATATATGTGTTGTATGTGAGTTGATGAAAACTTAGAGATGATCAAGGAAATGGTTTTTGAGTTAAAAAGCAATTGTAAAATGATGGTTTGAGATGAGAATGAGTGTTTAAATGGAAGTTTAGAGGAAGAATAGTGATTGAGAATGAAAGTTGAAAATGCAGAAAAGTAACAGAGTATGAATAGGATAAATATGAATTTTTGGCCTTTGATGGTTTTTGATTAAACTTGTATATTTTGGAGTGGTATGAATTTATGGTGAATGGGTTTAATAAAATGGAGTAGAAAAATTAGAAATAAAAATTTGAAGTGTTGGATTTTTGTAATGGAAGTCTGAAAAAAAATTATGGGAATGAATAGTAAGAGTTAAAATTTTGATCTGAAACTTCCATGAGTTTTCTGTACTGATCTAGAGAGTTTGTGATAAAGTTGCCTTCACAGAAATTGTAAATCATTCTTTAAGCTTTCCATTGATATTAAGTTTGTAATTTTTGGAGTTTTGGATTGAAAGTTATGGAGTTTGAAAGTTGAGTTTATGGGTTCTTTCATGGCTTGGAACCGTCCGTAGAGTTTTTAGTATAACTTGCAGAATATCGAACCTAATTGCATGAAATTGGTTTCATTTGGAAGTTAAGTCATAAAGGAATAATTGTTCAGTAGAAAGTTTGGCCTAAATCCTTCGTTTTCATTGTCAAAATGATCGGGTAAAAGTGACCTGAAATTCTGATTTGGGAAGGACTGGAGGAAAAAAAAAGGTAGAGGGGAAGAAGGATTTGCAGGTCCATGCACGACCACGACTTCGCAGGACTACCCAGAGTGTCGCGATCGTGCATGTACATAATCGCGATTTCCCTGTGTTTCCAAAGGAGGTTATTTTCTGAACATGCTTTGATCTTTTTATTATAACTTCTTCTCTAGACTTCCAAATGATCTAATTCTTAAACCAATGGATTCCTAGCACATTTTTATATGCCTCCATAAAATTTTGTAGCATTCTCAATTGAATTGAGAAAGATTGATCAAATCAAAATGTGGAATCTATTGGAGCAGTGAAATAGGATTTTCTTCCTGAACACCCTTCAGTATTTTGATTATATCTTGATCTATAGGATTCCAAATGAGCTTCTTTTTGATTTGGAGTAAACTAGAGATATAGGACTACAAATGGTCTCAAGAAGTCAAATTTTGATTCATTCTCTAAGATATTTAATTTTTGTATGGAAGTTGTACATAATACACTATTTTTTTTTGAATGTGAACAACCCAATAATGTTTGAGGTATATCTTCCAAATTAATGAACCAAATTGAGTGATTTTGGTGTCAATGGAAACATAAGAAATAGAGGAACACTTTTCTAGAAGAGAATATGACCAAATTACATCAGTTTCATCTTCTAATTGAATGTGAACAGTAGACCCGAAAGTGTGACTTGGAAAAAAATCTGAAGTGAATCAATGAGAAAGGAATAGAGATCTTAATGGATTGAGAGAGATATAAACCTAAGTATAAATTATACTTTGATGAGTTTTGATATGAGAATGAATTTTTGATGAAATTGATGGTAAGATACCCGGGATTGTCATGAACATGCATTGCATATAATTCATTACATACATGTGCATTATTGAACAATTATAATTGTGCATATTGTGATATATGTGTATGTTGTTTGATATAGAGGAGCAACTGGAACATCAACCTCCAGACGTTGCCGAAACTTCCAGGCATTAGCTTTGGAAGCAACTAGTGAGTAACTTAGATAGTTTCTCTCAATTATTGTTTGCTTAAATTATGCTCTGAATGATAAATGAATGAGAAATGAATGTGTTTGATTGTTGATTCGGGAAAGAAGGTCTGATGATTGTGAATGTGGAATGTATATTGAAGTGCTTCTTAAATGTGAATGTAAAGACCTAAGCACTTTATAATGTGAGTGATTGTGGTACATGCATTCCATTCATGAATGCACAATCAGATAGTGGTAGTTGTGACCAGAGTAGCCACCGATCAGAGCTTAAAGCTCAATGAGTAAAAAGCGCCTCGAGCTCAACAGTGATTAAGAGCCTAAGGCTTACTATGTATAATGAGCCTTATATCCCCCAAGCGGATAAGAGACAGTTATTAATAAGCTCGGTATCCAAAATGGATACGGGACAATTCAGGCACTCGATCACAACAACGTAATAAATGGAAAGTGTCTCATTAGCATTTCATATGCATTTATATCAAGTCTATTTGATTGATTGAAATGTCAAAATTTCCTATATTGGAGTAAAAGTGTGATACATGATCTATTATGCAAAATTATGAATTACATGTTATATGAAATGGTGTGTTGTATGAATTGAGTGAACCATCGATGAGGGTTACCTCATTGAGTTCGCAAAAACTCACTCAAAATTTGCAATTATTTTTCAGGCTTGAAGAGTACCCCATTAGACAAACAGGAGTATACCTACGGCATGCAAGTAAGAGTTAGAGGTCGGGATCAGTTGGAGTTTGTATTAGTATTTCCTTTATTTTGTATCAAATTAAGTCTTTCGTAATGATTGTAACTTGTGTATTTGAATATTTCTATTTTGAATAAATTTTCAAATCAGAAATTTTTGTATATGGTTTTTGCAATGTAATGAAATTTTGACAAGTATTTTGTATTTCTAACGGGCCCAAATGGCTATTGAAATTTTTGATGATTGTATTGCTATGATTGAAAATGTTTATGAAATAAAGTGGGCCCGATTTGGTTATCGATTTCTGCACTTTATGTTTGTGGTTTCAAGGTTTCAAAATAAAATTGTATTGAGTTTTGAATGATTGAGTACTCTAGCATGCCACCCTCACGGGGCACAGACTCGGATATCCCTCAGGATGTCGGGTACGTGTCTTGTAGAAGTGGGGTGCTATAACAAACAATGATGCATGTTCTACAATGAAGCTTCTATACTCTACACTAAAGTTTTTGTACTCATAAGCATAGACATTCCATGATTCCTTATTTAAAAAATTTTCTAGTTGCAATTAATGTGAAGACATTCATGTGAAAGTTTTTATAAAGGGACCCTATATGAGGATAGTAACATATTTATAAGAAAATTAGCACATATTATTTTGAATTGAAATGTATAGATTAATCTTTATTAAATCTAGATCAAATGAGATGCATTATGTAAATATCCATTCAATTCAAACAATTCAGGCTTCTGAAATAACCCAATTTTGCTTGTGGTTGATGTTATAAATGTCTTTTTAAGATTTTATTTCTCTAGCTATTGAAACTACCAAGTTTTATATTGCTTATGATTTTATTTCATTATAACTTGGTATTATGAAATTGAAATTCTTTAATATCATTATAATTTTTATGAATTGGTTATTTTTCCAACGACGCCAATAGTAAGTTCTATAGGTTTTTGGTTCCTTTTTTTATGCTACAATTTTTTGAATTGGTTATTTTGTTGATGATCCAGTGATGCTAATATGGTGTTCTCATCTCTAAATAGTCTTTTCAGTGATGAAACATTGAATTTTATAGATTAAGGTTTAGATATTGTAGTTGGTTATTAATTGTTCTTAAGCTTTATGTCTTACTGTCCATGATTGATCCAGGGGAAGAGCTTATTTGCTTATGAACAATTTATGCTCGGGTTATTGTCCAATGGTTGCTATATAGGTTTTAATGGCTCAGAGTAGAAGTGTAAGGCTTTTTATTGGTGGAAATTTCATTTTAGAACCTGAATTTAAATAAGTTGGCACGAATATTGCTACATTTAAGAATGTTGACTTTGACTATGACAGTAATAGACAAATATATGAGATAGGGATGGAATTAAGGTACCAACAAATTGATAAGGCATATTAATAAAGTACCAAGTTTTTAAAGACTCATTGAGATTATTAGTCGAACCATGTATTAAGCTAGCAAACCTTATGCAAATTCATGGGAGTGTTGATGTGTATGTAACTCATCATTTAGCGCATCTTTTTTCCGATCATGACATATTACATATAAATAGAGGAGAGGACTATTACAATATAGATGAAAAAGGTGTAGATATGGATAAACAAAGTATAGATATGGAGGAACCAAGTGAACATATGGATGAAAATATAGAGGAAATGGGTGTACATGATAATGAAAATATGGAGGAATATGGTAAACATATGAACGAAAATGTGGAGGAACAGGAAGCAGATGTGAATAAAAATGTGAAGGAATCGGGAACACATATGGGTGAAAATATGGAGGAACAGGTTGCACATGTTCAACCAGAATTCAATGTAGACATTCCTGATGACCATGAACTAGTTACAATTGAATCAACTAGTTTTGGTAGTTTTATCAGCACTGATGAATATCCTAATGCAAAGGAGCCAGGTGAAGCTTTGCGTCGGTTTAAGTGTTAGGCATGATCCTACATATGAGGCACATAAATGGAGGTAATGGAGTTCAAAACTGTAAAATAATTTTAAGATGTTATTATCGATTATGTAGTACAAACTAAATACAATGTATAGTTAGAAAAGCGTGAGAGTAACTGGATCAGGGTTGGCTATATTGATGGATGCCTGATAGGTAATTTTCCAAATTTTAAATTAAAACCTCTTATCCTGTAATTATACAGATTGGAAATTGAAGTATAGATAGGTATCGTCCCACAAGGATTGAGTCATCAAAATGATCCAAAATTTGTATTGTTCAGGAAACTCAAATAACTAGATTTGGAAGATCCAAAATATAAAGATTAAGAGTCATATATTCACACTTTAGGGTTGTCACAAAAGTAAGAACACATATTTAGAAAATGGTGAATCAAATTATCAATTTAACAACTTAGGATTGTCATTACCTAACTATGTATTCCCTCACTTTAGAAATGTTCATTATGTTTAGTCCAAAAATTCCTAATGTCCTGATTCTTTCACTCTTATTACTTGAACCAGATAAGCCCTTTTTAATGATGTAAAAGAATTATGTAAGCTCTGACTTCCCTTTTTTCACTTAACCATTAAAAGGATATGAACAGATTTTTGGACAGCCACTTTTCCATTCAAGATCTCACTCCAAATGGCAAGGTAACTTGATATATGAGTGTTCTTGGTGTAAGCCCACTCTCTTGGCACTTACTAACATATTTGTTAACTCCATATCTCTATGTGAGCTAAGTATGGACAGCCATATGTCATAAACATCAAACAACATCAAACACATCCATAACATTGAATAAAGTGAGGTACTATATAGTTTAGGAAATAACAACCCTAATAACTACTTAGAAATCCATCAAAATCTCATCCAACAGGTTCATAACATATCCATACATCCTTCTCAATCAACAAAATACAACAAAGAAGCATGAAAAGAGACGATGTAAAGCTTATATGTTGAAGAGCAAAGCTGGAATTCTAAGGTGGCAGCTTTATGTCTCCTTGAAATCCTTTGATTCCACCTTGAATTCTCTTGGATTTTCTCTCACAATTGCATTCTTCTCTCTCCCTTGGATGTCTTGCACGACCTTCATTTTTTCTAGGGTTTAAAATTGAGTTTTTATATCCCATTTAATGCTTAAAACGATATAGGAAGGAGGAAGTTGCCAGCTGGAATTTTCAAGAAAACTCTGTTTTCTGTCTTAACTTCAATCCATGATATCTTATTTATTTCTAATCCAAATTGGGTCGTTATTTCGAAAATTTGAAGATGAATTTCTCCTCTTTCTTTTTGATTAAAAAAAAATCCAATGCGAATTGTATCTTGAGAAAGCTTAACATTGGTGATGGGTCGGCCTAGGCAAATTCCAGCTTTCCTTTGGGTCACATGACTTGCCTTCTCTTTGGTTCTTCTATCCTTCCATCCCTCAAAACCACCTTCAAACCTATTGATTAAAAAAAAATAATCACTTAATCATGCCTAAAAAACATGCAATTAATACCAACATAATGTAAGAAAAAGAAACATAACAATGCCATGCAAAGTTCATGCAAAACCTAATCTCAAAGACCTAATTCACACACATTCATGCATATTCACATACATTCATACATAATCATGCAATTATATGAAACTAAGACTAAACATAAGATAAACAAGTTAACAACAATCAATTTATCAAGATTAACTAACAAATTATCCTAAGAAAAGTATATACAAATGTCACCTATCAATGCCCATAGTTTTTATATATTAGATATGATAAGATTGACAACCTGATCATAGTTACTTCACAACAAACAAACCAAAATTGGTTTATGACTCATTCTTAATAAGACATTTCAAGGGTAGAATTATTGAGAAGCCAAGTATCTTAACCAAGAAAATGGTTAAAGAATGCAGAGAAAAACTTAATATTTTTTTAATTCAAGTATGTGAAAAGAGAAAAAAGAAGATTGAGGAAAGAGATAGCAATAAATTATATTAATGAATATGTGAAGAGATAGATACCTATTTTACTATAATTGTACACCCATATTCAACATGTTTTGCTTGATATTCTATATATTTTTTATATTTGGTACTTAATTCACTCTAAGCAAATTTATACGTCATAATTGCCTTTATGGACAAGAAGGAGAAGAATTCGAATGAAATCATGGCAAGGAACGAAGATTTGAAGCAACTAAAGGCCTACATGATCGTTTATAAAGATTATATAAGTCTTTGTAACTGTGTGACGATTGAAGAATTTGGTTTCTAGTCGTGTAGAGTTACACTCCTAAGTATGTTGATATACATGACAGTGTAATTTGCCTATGTAAGTCTGTGCATATATGAAATTGCAAATTCAGGTATTTTTTTTTATTATACATGGTCTCTTAAATGCCGATTTAAGTGACCGTATATAAGATAGGAATTTCTATAGGCTAATAATTAATAATACAATTGTATGATAAAGGGTTAATATTTAATGATTCTTAGGGGGATTCATCACCTAAACACTATTATTTGATATTGATTTTTCTAAGTAATTTCCTCTGTCTTTTGTTTAGAATTATTTTAATTACTAGTTTGTTTATTTAGTTTAATTTTAAATTAAAATCTAAGATTTGATCATTAGGTTAGACAATAGAAAAAGGTAATTATTAATGTTTACTGTCTTAATGAGATTGATCCATACTTGCCTGTGTCAGTTACAATTATGTCGTGCACCTGCGATAAATTTAAATATTGACCTAATCCAAGTTAATTAAATTTTTGGCGCCTTTATTGGGGGCTGTAATATTAGGAAAGCCTCGCTTTTATTGCTCAAACCATTATATATGTATTTATTTATTTTTATTTTTATTTCCATTTCTATTTTTCATTATTTGCATTTTTTATTCATTTATTTATCTTTTGAACTTCTCTACTTTGACTATGAGTTTTTAGTTTATTGTTAGGATTTGAGATTCATCGCTACAACCACAACTTATAATGGAAGGATGGAGCGGCCAATATTAGGGAGTTATGATATGTCATCCCCTATGGCAACACCACAATTTTAGAAAGAAAGGTTTGGTGACATGTTTTTGGCAGCTCAGCCAAATTCCATGCTATATTGTAGCATTTATGGGAGTAACCATTACAATCATGAATGTCAAGCACCAAATTATATATGGGAGCAATCAAGCATACACAACCAACCTCAGATTACACCATACGAGAATACTTGTCATTTAAAGTAGAGCAACCCTTACACTTATAGATGGAATGATTATGCTTTAACTGAATATATAAAACAATAGTAGCAAGAAGAAAGTATTAAAAATAAAATAATGTAATGCCTTGCCAAAGGTGCAGCTAGCTAATATGAAGTCAAAGAGAGATTTTCTTCACCTGAAAATATTGAGCATAATACATCATATTATTTGAGCCTAATAACATCTCAGAGTGAAGAAGAGACGAAGGTCAATTTCATGAATAAAGTTCTATTCCAAAAAAAAGTGTAACTACTATTTTACAGGAGAAGGACGGACAAATGATAGAGGAAATAGAGGAAGAAGAAGAAGAGGAAGCCTCTGTTGAAGAAGAGGAAGTAGAGAAGTGGTAAGGATGATTAAAGAAGAATAATTAGGGGAAGCATTTGTCTAGGAAGAGAAAGTAGAAGAGTGGACAGAGGAGATTGAGGAAGAATAAGAGGAGTAGCTAGTTGAGGAAATTACTAATGAATCATTACTAGTCACCTTGAGTACAAAGGGTTCTCACTTCTTACGAGACAAATTTTTTGAGTCAAATGAAGATTCAAGAATTTTTTTATTTTATTAACATTTTGATATTAAAAGGGCGTTAAAGTAGTCAATTGGAGTTATTAATTTAATCCATTATGCCTTTATTATTATCTTATAACATATGATTTATTTATAGGCTACAAAACTACTCTGTGGAGAAACGAATGGAAGTAAGCCACTAATTATAGACCCTAGTTGATGGTAAGCATCAAAGGTACGTTGAGCTCACGATGTTAAACAAGTGTTACTTTAGAGGTAACCCACGATTTGGGACATGTTTTTGCTTTTAAATTCTATTTCATTTTTTTAATTTTATGTTAGCATAGGGCTTTAACAATATTTTCTTTTTTATTATTTATATTTATCTCCTTTATTTTTATTTTTTCTTTTATCTTTTTATCCCTTTTCATTTATATTGTGCAAAGATGTTTGCATCTAGTATCGGATAGATTGTCAAAAATTCATCAAAATCAAAATCTGAAAGTCTTATTATTATAGGAGGTACCAAACTCCACTTTCTCACCTTTTATTCATATATGCTTATATTGTGTACATTGAGGATGATATAAAATTTTAAGTGTGGGGAGGGGATAATAATTTTCTTAAGCTTATTATAATATTGGTTATTAAATTTTATTAACTAATATTCTGAATTATTCTAAATCTTTCCATAAGTACTTTATTTCATTATTGATTATTGATTTGAATTAGTATGCAAAAGGATGATAGTTAGAATAAACTTACTTTTATAGGTCATGTTTTTAGTAGTCATTAAGATAGTCAATTTGAACGAAAATTGCATATTATTTACATATATATAACCATTTTGTGTGAGATTTTAAGCCTAAGAGAAAAAAATACATAAAATTTTAAGCTCTTTTATTCTTTCTGTGTGTTACCATGCATAGTTGAATGATTTTAGAACTTGCTTTTATTATATATGTTAAGATCACATTTCTTAAATTAGAAGCACTAAAGTGATAAAGGTACTTAGATTCAATAGTTATTTAGCCTATTACAATCACCCTACCATATCCTTTACAATCTTGAGCCTTAGCCTTTTTCATTGACCATTAACCTCATCATTAACCTTTATCCTAATTTTTTTGAAGCCTTTTTATTAATTCGAACCTTGAAGGTTATTTACATTACTTGATCAACTTGATTGTTTCAAACTTAAAATTTTGAAAGATTCCATATTTCTTTAATTATGGTACATGATGAAAGCTCAATTATATTGATTGATTTAAAAAATGTATGTTGCGAGCATAGATAAAAATGTATAGTACTAATGAATTTATAATGTAAGGACCAATATATTGTGAAGTAAAATGTTTCTCATAATGTTTCCTTTATAAATTTTCTTTAAATTTATCATAATTTTGTTATCCCAATCGTACCTTAGCTAAGCCACGTTAAAACCTTGTAATAAGACCTTTTGATTTTTTTTTCTAGTTTACATGTAAGTGGTGGAGATGTGACAATATTGCAAGCTTATAGTTAAGAGTTCTACTATGCACTAATTTGAGAGTTTGATTATTTTCACCTTAAACATTTGAGTGCATTTAGTGAAAACTTGGTGATGGTGTAAAGATTTATGCTTTTTATTTCAAAAAGATTATCGATGTGATAATAATTGACATTGACTTAAGAAGTTAGTTTAAGGATAACTTGATCTAATTGTATATTATTTTGGCTAGTATGATATAATGACTTAAAGTATGGATGGACAAGTTGAGAATAATAAAGGCATGGATGTTTATTAGACTGATAATTTATATTATAATTTGCTTGAGGACAAGCAAAAGCTTAAGTGTTCAGATGTTGGATAGATGCTTACTTGACTATAATTATAAACCCATATTTAACATGTTTTGCTTGAAATTCTATAGTTTTATTGTATATTTGGTACTTAGTTCACTCTAGGTGTATTTATAGTTCATAATTGCCTTTATAGAGAAAAAAGAGAATAATTCAAATGACATCATCACATGGAATGAAGATTTAAAGAAACTAAGGACCTATACGGCCATGTATAGAGAGTGTGCAAGTCTTTGTAAACATGTGAAGATTGAAGAATTTGGTTTGTAGTCATGTTGAGTTACACGCCCGTGGATGTTGATATACATAATCATGTATGTTACCCATGTAATTATTTATCACAAATTTAGGTGTTTTTGCACGCCAGTGTAAGTGACTACGTATATCCCAAAAACCTTAAATTTTACTATAAAAGGACGTGAGCAGAAGCAAACAAAGGAGAGATAAAATTTTTGAGAGTTTTTAGGTCATAATCACATTCAGGGGCAATAGTTTTGTTCAAAGGATGAGAAAAACATGAAGTTACATCAAGAGATCCGATAGAAAACTACATCCAATCAAACATGCAAGAAGATTCATTAAAAGAAAAAAAGGTAGAATTAAAATTATTAACTCTTTTTTTTCTATTGTCTCTTCTACATATTTGTTATTGATTTTGTTTTCTATAAGTAACTAATTATGTTTAGTATCTCAATGCGATGAACCCTAGTTTGTAATAACAATATGTTAATCTTTTATTCAATGCAATTATTTCGATTGATTTATTGTGATTTAATTGTGTGTTTATTCTTATTATACTATATCTAAAATATTTTTGCATGATTTGATTTCATATGATTGGGATTGAAAAATCCTCCTGCATGAATAGGTCTACCATAATTGGAAGGAGTTGCATATAAAACTAAAGATAGGTACACATAAGTCCTCCAGATTATGGTCAAACCTAACAATGGAATTTATAAATCGATAAAGCAATCCTAGATTGCTTTTAACTAAAAAGAGTTTTGTTAATCAACTGATCGATTAGTTTTTAATAGTCTTGAGAAAGATATTCACATAAGATATAAATCTAACCTCAATAATTATTCAGTTGATTTATCAAGAAGAAATTGGGACACCTCTACACTTAGTCTAATAAATAGAAATTGGATTGGTTTATCAAGAAGAAACTTGATTGAACTCTTGTAGATGATCATTAGTTGAATAACTTTCCCCACAACTTTGCCACATTTAAAGATCCACTATTCTCATATCATACCCTAATCATTGTTGACAAATTATTCTAGCAGACTGCACGAAACCATCATTTTAGGTTCAACAATTACCTTATTAACAAACTAGGGGTTTATTGAGGTTTATAGGAGGGGGCAGAACATCACATTGAAGGAATAAAACAATATAGTTGCATATTCAAGCTGAAACTTATAACAACTGAGCTTAAATTGCCAAACTCATTAGAGGGTCTGAAAACTTTAGTTGTTAACTCCACAAGGCTTGAATTCAAAAATATCCAAAATCAAATTACCTTATACCAATTGATCAAACATTGTTAGATAAGAAAAGAATAGCTCTCTCTAAGTACTTATAGGATGTGAAAAATCATATCTATATACTCTACTTAATCACCTCTAGGGATGGAATACTACTTCACAAGCCCCAGGACATCTAAGAAGAAGCTATCATTTTTTTTTACTTCACTACTTGGTACCACTGGTTCATCTGTTGCCTCACTCACAAATTTACAAAAGCTCAACCTACCACAACTTTCCCTTCTGGACTTAGCCAACTTAACGAAACTAATTGAAGATCATGAGATTGAGTAAGTGTTCTTTGGTATGGAATGTAGGAAAGCACCAGGGCCATATGACTTAAATGATTTCTTCTTCCAGAAGTCTTGGAACATCATTGATAGCTTTGTCAAGAATGCAATCCATGAATCTTTCTCTAACGGTATTCTTTTGAAAGAAATTAATCAAACCATCTTGTGCTTAATTCCTAAAGGATCTAACCCTTCCACTTTTAGGGACTATAGACCCATCTCATGCACCAATTTTGTGTACAAAATTATTTCCAAAATATTAGTTAACTGATTGAATATAGCCATCGCTCCTTTGATAAATGATAACCAAGGTGCATTTTTTAAGGATAGACATATAGGCGACAACGTCTTTATAGTATAGGAACTATTGAAGGGGTTTTCTAGAACACACAACCCTCTAAATTGCACAATGAAGATCAACTTTCATAAGGCATTTGATAGCATTAGCTGGGACTTCTTATGGAATATTCTTACAACTTATCATTTTCCACTTTAATTCATTAATTGGCTTCGAGAATTTATCACATCTTCATCTTTTGTTGTCTTGATCAATGACAGTCACGCTAAAACTTTTAAAGCAGCTTGCAGTCTTCAATAGGGGATCCCCTTTCCACATATCTTTTCATCCTCTACATGGAGATTATAAATGCCATCATTAAGTAAAAAGTGCACAACCTAACATTCAGACATCACACAAAACGTAAGAAATTGGACTAATTAATCACTACTTTGCAAATGATTTTCTTCTATTTTTCAGGGCAAACATGGATTCCATCCTCACTTATATGAGAGCTCTTGGAAATTTCAAGCTATACTTGGGTCTGGAGATCAATCTACATAAAAGTAACTTTTATCTCTCCAAAAGTGCAAGAAATTTGGAACTTCAAATAGCTGGAGCTACAGGAATGACACAAAAAAATCCACTTGTCTTGTATCTTAGCCTACCCATGTCTACAAAAAGATTAAACCACCTAGAATGCCTTCCTATGATAGAAAAGACCAAGAGAAGAGTTCAGTCTTGGGTAAACAAATCACTTTGATATGTAGGTAAATTGGAACTCATCAAATCTATTTTCAATTTAATGCATAGCTATTGGAGTTCCCATATATTCCTATCCAACAGCATCATCAAATCAATTGAAATGATCCTCAAGAACTTTTTATGGAGTCATCCAAATGGCTTTCTAGGATCTACTAAAGTTAAATGGACTGAATTACGTTATCCAAAAGACGAAGGTGACCTCAACTTATGCTCCATCAAAACTGCTAACCAAGCACTAATTGATTCTCAAGAGGTTTTGGTAGATTTTGATTAAGAAGAAATCTCTTTAGATAAGATGGATCCACTCTTATTCCTTTAAGGAAAAAGAATTTGGGCAATCAAGAAGAATCCATTGAATTCCCACTTTCTTAATCAAATTCTACAGCTATGGGATATGTTACAATAAGAGACAACCTACAAAATTAACAATAGGAAACTGCTATCAATTTAGTATGATAATTGGTCAGTTCAAGGACAACTAATTAACTCTCTACACTATTTGGGGGCCCCATTACTCCCACTGCACATCAGACTCAACTCCTTAATAAAAGGTAACTCCTGGCACTTCCCTCTTTGGTTGAGACACCTTCACCCTGGAACGCCACCTAATCGAGACATACATGATATTTTCTTCTAGAAAGAAAAGCATCTTCATCACCTTACTAACAAAGCTATTATAAATCTGTTATAAAGTATAAGTAACAAAGTGGATTGGTTTAAAATAGTATGGTGCAAGTCTTTAACGCCGAGGATCTTTTTGATTCTCTAGTTGGCTACTAAAAATAAAATAAGCACCATGGATTGAATACCTTTCTTACAAGTCAATAAAAACTTGCCTGAAGTGCTTGATACGTGAAGAAACTAGGAAACCTCTTCTTCGAATGCCTTTTTAATAAGGATATTTTGGATCACATCACCATGGAATGTCTACAAATTAATTCGGATGTTGGACTCCGTTACCGAAGCTCGGTTATCCGAAATGGAGTCAGAAAGTGTGAGCGGGTTTCCTTGTAGGGTTATCTCAATGAACCCTACTCATATTGTATGTGCCTTGGCGTAAATGCCATAATTCTCACTACAAATGTTGAATTGAATTTGTTTTGGGACGGTTTGAAGGGAAACGTCTAAATCTACAACTTTCATGCAGATCTCGAACTGAGATTTGGCCTCTAAAAGGATCAAGAATGGAACAGAAGGTATAAGATGAACAGTGCATAGAACTAAGATGAAGCAAAATTTCTAAGACGAAGTGATTCTAAGACGAAGCAGATTAAGGCAGAGCAGAACTAAGACAAAGGAAAAACTAAGACAGAACAAAAGTCAAACTAAGACGATACGTCTTAGGTCCGAAACTAAGACGAAGCAGGGTCAAACTAAGACGCAACAAAAGTCAAACTAAGACGATGCGTCTTAGATCCGAAACTAAGATGAAAGAAAACTAAGACGAAGCGGGAACTAAAACGGAGCGGAAACTAAGACGAAGGAAAAACTAAGACGATAGGAACTTAGACAAAGGAAAAGCTAAGATGATAGGAACTAAGACGAAGGAAAAACTAAGACGATAAGAAGGTCAAACTAAGACGATAGAAACTAAGACGAAGCGCCTTAGCGATAGAAACTAAGACGAAGCGAACGTCAAACTAAGACGATAAGAAGGTCAAACTAAGACGATAGAAACTAAGACGAAGCGTCTTAGCGACAAAACTAAGACAAAGCAAATGTCAAACTAAGATAATAGGAAGGTCAAACTAAGATGATAGAAACTAAGACGAAGCGTCTTAGTGACAAAACTAAGACGAAGCGAAGGTCAAACTAAGACGATAGGAAGGTCAAACTAAGATGATAGAAACTAAGACGAAGCGTCTTAGCGATAGAAACTAAGATGAAGCGAAGGTCAAACTAAGATGATAGAAACTAAGACAAGTGTCTTAGCAATAGAAACTAAGACGATACACCATGTATAAGAGGACGTTTCAACTGGATCTTCCTTACATCCCCAAAGTTAAGACAAGAATTATATCCCTATAAGGGACCTGAAATATGTAATGCAATATAAAACTTGAAAGCATAAACATAAACAAAAGTGACCATATGTCATTAACAAAACCAAACATATCTGACGTAGCTTTAATTACATATCAACACGTTCATAAGAAGCTTAATACCAATACAGATGGATGCTCAATGTTTGATATGCTTACAAAGCCAGCCAAATGCTACTAACTTATTACAAAAGACGCCTAGCTAGCTCAGAGTATCCAATTGCCTTGCAAGGATCACTGATCTTCTTGATCTGCACCTGAGGAGTGGAAAAAATATTGGGTTGAGCTACA
>JANIHZ010000209.1:37840125-37855622 GCA_027478365.1 Erythroxylum rufum | reverse complement strand
TTCATTATAGGCAGAAACTTCGATTAAGTTTTTGACCCTTTTGTGTTTGAATTGTGGCATATTGATGTGTGTGTGTAAGGTGCCTTATGGTAAAACATAAATAAGTTTTTTTCTAAATGTTGAGGTATGAAGGAATATGAAGAAACAAATATTTTGAGTTTTAGTGTGAATGACTTCAATCGGATATGGAAGTCACTTTGATCGATGAGTTTCAAAAGGGGAAATTGGTTTTGCTTGATAAAAGAATGAGTTTGAATAAATGTGAGATGAAAATAAAGAAAGAAAAAAAATTATACCGATTTCGGATTAGTTTAGATCGAGAGTTGTCTTAAGGTTTCCAACGCGATGTTTTTTTCTAAAGTTTTTGTTCGCGGATGTCAAAAATTTGTTTCAGTTCCATTTCGATTTTGAAATTTTCTAAAATCTGTTTTGGCCCACTTTTGGGCTGAAAATTCGTTCGATTTAGTTTCTACTTTTTGAATTTTCATTTTTCGTTCGATTTTTTCGGTTAGGGTCCGGTTCTGAGATCAGGTCACAACAAATCCTCTATTGGCTACTCAATTACCTTCGAATACCTCAAGCTATATCGAATCACCACCCTATGAGCGACCTCTGTAAGGCAATAAGGAATGGAGTCAAAGCATAGAATTAGTATCCAAGATATCCTTGAGTACCTTAAGTCTAAAGATATTTGTACCATTACTATGATGAGATTATCAATGACTTTAGAATAGGATATCCATGTGATGATCTCATGGTAGGTCATCTAATATACTTACTACCCCTAGTAAACATCCACGTCTCAACTCTAAACATCTTATGTTTATAGTTTATGAGATCTACTGCTTTATCAAATCAAGGAGTTTGACATGTGCTACTCTATTCGAATTAATCATGTCCAGTCTCATTAATCCTATGACTATTGATAATTTAGATACTGACATAATTGCACGTGATAGGAATCTCAATAGTATGATCACATCAGGATTTCCTTCCTGCTATGTCATATATCATGGACTTCATTAATTTTCTTATAGATCAACATCAAGTCATAAATAATGAACACCAAATTAATGATATATGCCTTTCTTTATTATTTAAAATAAATTTTGTACACAACTTTGTACAAAATGCACTAAAGGCGATTGCTTTTAGGGCACTACTCTAACAAATCTCCTACTTGACCTAAAGCTAATCGCTTAAGTATTTAATACCATAGGTGAGTACATAAGAATCAAATTTATTATGTGACAATGGCTTTGTCAACGGATTAGCAATATTCTACTCAGTGGGAATTCTCTCTATCTGTACATCACCTTGACCAATGATCTTCCTGATCAGATGATATCTGCAAAGTACATGCTTGGGCCATTGGTGAGACCTTGGTTCCTTTGCCTACGCAATAGCCCCATTATTGTCACAACACAAATGTATAAGCCCATCATTGCTAGGAACCACACCAAGTTCAATAATGAACTTCTTGATCCAAACTGCTTCTTTTGCTACGTCTGAAGCTGCAATGTACTCTGCCTCAGTTGTTGAATCAACAGTTGTCACTTGTTTGGAACTCCTCCAATAGACTGCCTTGCCATTCAATGTGAATATATATCTTGATTGAAATTTGGAATCATCCTTATCAGATTGAAAATTGGCATCTGTATGCCCGCTCACTTTTAGATTTCCATCTCCATATATAAAAAAAATATCTTTAGTCCTTCGTAAGTACTTGAGGATGTTCTTGACAGCCACCCAGTGACCTTCATCATACGGGATCATATTCATGCGCGTCATCTTTCTTATGTCTTAGGACATATAGATTTTGAGAGTGTTATCCCATGAGTCATGGGAAGATACCCTCTCTTGGACTACTCCATGCCAAACCTCTTTAGCATCTTGTTTATGTATGTTGATTGTGAAAGTCCAAGCAACCTTTTCGATCTATCTCTATAGATCTTTATCCTGATGATATAAGTTACTTCACCGACATCTTTCATGACGAATTATTTGGATAGCCAAATCTTCACAGATTGTAACATAGAGACATCATTTCCTAGTAACAATATGTCATCTACATATAACACAAGGAATACGATTGCACTGCCACTAACCTTCTTATACACACAGGGTTCATCCAGATTTTGTGAGAAACCAAACTCTTTGATTATCTCATCAAATCGAATATTTCAACTCCTGGATGCTTATTTCAATCCATAGATGGATTTCTAAAGCTTGTATATCTTTTCGCAATCAAAGGAGATGAAGCCCTCTGGTTATGTCATATACACATCCTCGGCTAGATTTCCATTTAGGAAAGTTGTCTTCACATCCATTTGTCATTTCTCATAATCATAATGAGCGGCAATGGCTAGGAGTATACCATCCATGTCGGTTTTCTTTTTGAAAACCCATTTACACCCTATAGGTTTTATTCCTTTAGGTGTCTCAACCAAAGTCCATACTTGGTTTTTCATACATAGAATCCATTTATGCTTCATGACACTAAGCCATTTCTCAGACTTTGAACTCTTCAGAACCTCTTCATAGGTAGTAGGCTCATTATCTTCTATGAGCAATACGTCATTATGTTCAATCATGAGAAATCCATATCTCTCGAGAACAGAGCGTATCCTATATAACCTACGAACTTCCTATGTTGAAGAAGGTTGAACTGTTACTTCATCTATTTGAGTCACAATTTCAGGTTCAGGTAGTTAATCCACGTCTATTCGAGCATCTTGAACTTCTTCAAGTTTAATTTTGCTCCCACTGTCTTTTTTTAAACGAAACTCTTTCTCTAAAAAGACAACATGCTTTGAAACAAACACCTTTTGTTTCTCAATAAGGTAAAATTGATATCCCATTGTTTATTTAGGATATCCTATGAACAAACACTTGTTAGGCTTTGCATCAAGCTTATCTGACTGCATTCGCTTCACATATGCCAGACAGCCCCAACCTTTCAAATGAGAAAGATAGATTTTTTTGTTAGTCTACATCTCATATGAAGTAACATCAACTGTCTCTAATAGAACTTTGTTTAGCAAATAAATAGTTGTCTTGAATGCATACCCCTAAAAGGATTTTGGTAAATTTGCAAAGCCCATCATCGACTGTACCCTATCCAACAAGGTTTAGTTTCTCCTTTCAGCCACACTATTGTGTTGTGGTGTGTAAGGTGGAGTCCATTGAGATAAAATCCCATTATCTCTTAGATAATCTAAACATTCTTGGTCTAAGCTGTATTCCCCACCTCGATTAGATCGTAATGTCTTGATACCTTTCCCAAGTTGGTTTTCTACTTCATTTTTGAATTGTTTGAACTTTTCAAATGCATCAGATTTGCATCTCATCAAATACAGATACCCATATCGAGAATAGTCATCGATAAAGGTAATGAAGTAAAGAAAACCACTTCTGGCATAGATATCAGACCACATACAACTGAATGTATTAGATCTAATACTCCAGTCGCTCGTTCACCCTTTCCCTTAAAGGGTAACTTAGTCATCTTGCCTAATAAACAAGATTCACATAAGTCATGATTCATAATCAAATGACCCTAAACAACCACTCTTGTAGAGCTTGGCTATACGTCTCTCATTTATATGGCCAAGGCAACAATGCCATAAGTAAGTTGATTTTATATTATCTCGTTTATGTCTTTTCGTGTCATTGACATTCATAATTGGATGTGACATATTTAATAAGTAAATTATATTGCATAATGTATCATTACCATAAAGCATTCCATTCAAACTAATAGAATAACCATTCCTATTGAAATTCAAATGGAAACCAGCTATATTTAAACAAGAAACAGACAATATATTCTTTGTTAAAATAGGTACAAAATAACAATCATATGGTTTGATTACAAGCCCACTAGGGAGTGACAAAAAATAAGTGTCTATGGCTAATGTAGAAACTCTTGCTCCATTGCCCACGCACATGTCCAGTTCTCCCTTCATGAGCTGTCTACTGTCCCTGAGGCCCTACATATCATTACATATATGTGAGCCATAGCCAGTATCTAATACTCATATGTTATAAACAGAAATAGTATTAACCTCAATGACAAACATACCTGAAGGAATCGAGGCATCTGATGTAGCACCCCACTCTCATTGTGCATATTCCCGAACATACCGATGGTATTCGAGAATATACTCTACGAGGGTGGCATGCTAGAACAGTCAGTTAATCACTCATTACAAATTGTTTTAAAAAATATCACACGTATATGCAAAAAATAAATAATGGAACTTTCGACCCATTTTATTCATAAATATTTTCAATTTTAGTGTTACAACCATTATACATATCATCATTAATTCGGTAGCTGTTTGGGCCCATTACAAATACAAAACACTTCTAGTCATAATGTCATTACATTACAAGATCATTCACATACACATTGTACAATACTTATGAATATGTATTTTGATATAAAATAATGGAAAATCTATGCAGTCGTGAACTGATCCCGACCTTTATCTCTTACTCGAATACAGTGGCTAGAATCTCATTTGTTAAGTCAAGAAGAATTTTCTTCTATTAATTTTGGTGACAATCAAATAATAATAATCTTAGAAATGTATGAATTGTTATGATAAGTTTGTTAAGTGTGCAAAAAAATGTAAGTAACACTTAAGCATCACAGACGAAGTGCAAACATAGACGAAGCGCAAAACACAGACGATACATAAGCAAAAAATGATACACGTCATCATAGATGAAGCACAAACAACACAAGAAGCGCAAATAATAGACGAAGCGCAAACAACAGACAAAGCGCAAATAACAGACGAAGCACAAATAACAGATGAAGCACAGACAAAGTGCAAATCACAGACAAAGCGCAAAAACATAGACGAAGCACAAAAACATAGACGAAGATACAAAATTAGACGATACAACAAGGAAGATACTCTAGAACTTCAGATAAGTAGTTAGTTGGAGTCAGTTATAGGACTCAACTAAATAACAATTTCTAAAAGAATAAAGAAGCAATTTCTCAAGAAGACAGTTGGAGACTTTGGCTATAAATACTAGTCCTAATTGAAGACTAAAATAATGTTTTTACAAGAGAGAAAATTTTGATTGTACAATACTTAGAAAAAAAAAACTCCACATTCAAAGTGCCAAACAAGAGAGAAAATACTACTATAACGAAAAGCTCGAAATATCTTTCTTAGAGAGAGAAAGAAAAGGCTAGAGCCTGGAGAGGCTAAGATAGCGGAAAGAATACTTTGTGAAAGAGACCTGAAGAGGCTTTGGACGGGAAGAAAGAATCATTGTAAAGTTGAAGAGTATAATGAAATCTCAGACAAACTCTGAGGACTGGACGTAGCCTAAAGTTTGGGGTGAACTAGTATAAAATCATGGTGTCTATTCTCTAACCCTTATACTTTAGTTTTCTTGTTGTTAGACAAGTCGATAAAATTACTTGCGATTCAAATACTTATCAACTTTAGTAAAGTACCTTTGGTATTCATCTAATAGTTGTAAAGATATTCAAGAAATCTCAAAAGATTAATAATTTCTAAAAGATTACACAATTCAACCCTCCTTCTTGTGTATTTTATATAATTTACATGATTCCTATATTAACAAGTGATTTACTTTAGGATGGCACCTGTGGAACTAAAGGAGTTGAAAGCTCAGTTACAGGAGTTGCTGGAAAAGGGTTTTATTAGACTTAGTGTTTCACCTTGGGGAGCTCCATTACTATTTATGAAGAAGAAAGATGGGACTTTGAGGTTATGCATCGATTATAGGCAGCTGAATCGGGTGACAGTGAAGAACAAGTACCCGTTGCCTAGAATTGATGATTTGCTTGATCAGCTGCAGGGAGCTCAGGTATTCATTAAGCTGGATTTGAGATCAGGGTACTATCAGTTGAAGATAGCAGAGGTTGATGTACCTAAGAGTGTATTCAGGAGTAAGTATGGGCACTTCGAGTTCGTAGTGATGCCGTTTGGGCTAACTAATGCCTTGGCAGCATTTATGAACCTAATGAATAAGGTGTTTCAGCCCTACCTGGACCGATTCATAATTGTGTTCATTGATGATATCTTGGTGTATTCGAAGAGCAGAAAGGAACATGTTGAGCATCTGAGAGTCATTTTATAGATTATGAGAGAAAAGCAGTTGTATGCCAAGTTTAGTAAGTGTGAATTTTGGCTTGATTAAGTAGTATTTTTGGGGTATATAGTGACTGGACATGGCATACAGGTAGATCCAAAAAAGATTGAGGCAGTGATAAATTGGGAAGCTCCGAAGAATGTGTCTGAAATCTGAAGCTTCCTAGGATTAGCCGGATATTACTGGAGGTTTGTCGAGGGGTTTTCTCTTATCTCAGCCCCTTTAAAAAAACTTCTGAGGAAGAACGTATCGTTCAGATGGAATGAGGAGTGTCAGAAGAGCTTTGAGGAGTTGAAACATCAGTTGAATACTGCATCGGTGTTGACTATTCCATCGGAGACTGGAGGATATGTGGTATATAGTGATGCATCGCATCAAGGATTGGGATGTTTATTGATGCAGTATGGCAAGGTTCGAGACAATTAAAGTCTCACGAGATTAATTATTCAGTACAAGATTTAGAGCTAGCTGTAGTTGTCTTTGTTCTAAATATTTGGAGACACTACTTGTATGGAGAGACATTCTAGATTTATACAGATCATAAGATTTTGACGTATCTGCTGAGTCAGAAGGAGTTGAATTTGAGACAGAGGAGATGGATTGAGTTACTAAAGGATTATGATTGCACGATTAAGTACCACCCAAGGAAAGCTAATGTGGTGGCTGATGCTTTGAACAGAAAGTCTAATACCAGTGTAGCTTAGATTCAGTTAATGAGGTTACCAAGATTAATTCAGTTGAGAGCTCTGAATGTGGAGTTGAATTTGGAACAAAATGAGGCACTGATTGCTACACTAAAGCTGAGACTGATGTTGCATGATAGAATCCAAAAAGTTCAGAGTAAAGATCCCGATATGGTAAAGCTTATAGAGAAAGTGAAGATGAATTCAGATTCTGAGTTTGAATTGAGAGATGAGACATTATGGTTGAAACAGAGAAAGGAAATCCTTGAGGAAGCTCATATGGCCGCCTATACTATGCATCCTGGTACTACCAAGATGTATAACACACTAAAGCAACATTTCTAGTGGCCCGAAGTGAAGAAGTAAGTGGCGGAGTATGTATCTAGGTGTATGACTTGCCAGCAAGTTAAAGCTCAGCATCAGGCTCCAGTAGGGAAACTACATTAGTTGCCTATTCTGGAGTGGAAATAGGAACGAATTACTATAGACTTCATTATGGGATTACCTAGAACTCCGAGGCAACATGATGTTATATGGGTTATAGTGGACCGATTAACTAAGTCAGCCCATTTCTTACCAGTAAGGGAGAATAACTCACTGGACTAATTAGCCCAGAGATATGTGAATGAAGTAATTAGACTACATGGGGTTCCTGTGTCTATTGTATAGACAGGGATCCTAGATTTACTTCGAGATTCTGGAAGAGTTTGCAGTTTGTTATAGGTACTAAGTTGAACTTCAGTACAACATTTCATCCTCAAACAGATGGACAAAGTGAGAGGACAATAAAGACTGTTAAGGATATGCTCAGAGCTTGTGTATTAGAGTTTCAAGGAGCTTGGGATCAGTATATAGCTTTGATTGGGTTTGCCTATAATAACCATTACCACAGTAATATCGGAATGGCGCCATACGAGGCATTGCATGGAAGAAAGTGTCGATCGTCTCTGTATTGGGATGAAGAGGGCTTGAGAATGGTTGAAGGCCCAGAGTTGATATAAGATATAGTAAATAAGGTGAAGTTAATCTGAAGCCGAATTAAAGCGGCTCAAGATAGACAGAAGAGTTATATGGATCAACATCGACAGGATATGGAGTACAATGTAGGAGACAGAGTGTTTCTCCAAGTGTCGCCTTGGAGAGGAGTATTGAGATTCGGTATTAAACCCTGAACTTTTCTTAGAAGTTACAACTATTAAATGAAAAATTATTGGTGATTATTCATATGTAGAGAAAAGGAGAATTCTTGAATTTGAAATGAAACAGAAAAGATGGTTTAGATACAAGATAGGTTATATATGAAAGGTTGGTAGTTAAAAGCTGGAAAATGTAATTGAAACATATTCATTGAGTATGCTTCGGTGTTTTAGTTATAACTTTTGTTCTGATTATCCAAATGAGATGATTCTTGATTTGGATTAAACTAGAGAAATAGGTTACAAATTGTTTAATGAAATAGAGTTTTAATTCAGTCTCTAAGAATATCATTTTTCATATGGAAGTTGAGCATAGAATATTGTTTTAGTATAAGAACAGTCTAAAAATGTTTGGGGTATAACTTTTAAACTATGGAACCAAATTGAATGATTTTGATGTCATTAGAAAATTAAGACAATGAGGAACATCTTTCTAGAAGGAAGTGCTAGCAAATTCCTTCAATTACATTATCAGAAAAAGGTCTTGATTTTTTTTGGAAGGAGTTAAGCAATGACTTAAATGAATTTCAAGGTCTTAATAGAGTATTTTTGCGAAGCTAATTGGCATATTAATGTGAGCAAGATTATATGACATAGGTTAATTGAATTATAGTGTTAAGGTGGTAAGATTGCGTAAGGGGCAAAATTGGAAAGTCACTTAAGCATTTAAGTTACAAGGAGTAAAGGTAAAATGGACATTGTTCAATCATTAATGGTATAAAAGGAAGAAGAAAAGAGTGTCTTGCAATAGAAAGAAGCCAAAAACGTGAATAAAAGAAGGGAGAAAAGAGAGAAGCACAAAAAAGAGAGAGGAGAGACAAGAAAAAGAAAAGCTAGGTTTTGATTTTTCTAAACCTTCAAGAGTGATTTTGAAGTTGTTCAAGAAGGGAAAAAGGAAGAGGAGGATTAGAGCTCTCATTCAAGCCAAGAAACTCTCCATTTGGTGAAGAATCAAGTTAAGAGCATTCTTAATTTGTTGGATTTTTGAAAGGGTTTTAGTTCATATAGCTAAAGAAATGCATGGGTTTAAGAATTCTATGATCAATTTTAGTGAATATGTCTTACAGGTTCTCTAATTTGAATTCCTATTGATTGGAAGTTTTGTCTTTGATAAAGGGAATCAAAGAAAGGTAAGAGGAGCAAGAGGGGAGGCATTTTGAACAAGCATTAAGCAAGGAATTTTCATGGTGGGTTTCATGTTTATAATTGAATAATAAGCTATTAAAGTTTTTCCAAATCAAGAGAATAAAATGATTTCAAGTACTTCATAAATGTGCATATATTGCTTTTAAATGATTTAAAGAATTTACTTATATGTGTGTATATGCTTAATTGATTGGTTTTGAATTGTTGTGAATATGGAAAAATGCATTGTGATGTATGATCATGTTATGCCACTGAAATGTGTCATGGCATTTTGTATAAAGAAAATGAGGAACAAAGAAAAAGCATAAGAATATGAAAATGTATGGAAAGGAATTGAGCATAAATGTGACTGTGTTTGGGCAAGAGTGGAACCATTTCGTAGTCACTTACACGTCGACATAAAGCCTTCTCTCGACTGCCCGCTTGTGGCCCACGAGATCCGAAAAGTGGACTCGTTTTGTTCACGGAGTAAACTTCGATTTCTCTGTTTTGTTCCAAGGAACTCTCGAGCCATTTGTTGTGCATTGCATCTGTGAATTGTCAATTTGATGCATACATGATTTGTATTATTGTTAATTGGTTGAGAATTATGCTTTTCTTGAATTCAGTAAGAGTTTTCTATGACAAATGAATAATTTCAATGGTTTTGCTTGTTATCGATTATAAACTGTTACCCACAAGCTTTTTAAGCTCACCCCCACTCTCTTTCCCTATCTTCAGGTGATGAGCAAGAGATCGAGTGAAAGTAAATCAAGTCATAAATTCGAATTTGCATGTTTTGTTTTGTTTTGGAGTAATTTATGTAAAACAAAGTTGTAATTGCATTTTGAGCAATTATCATTCAAGTATCTTGTGTAATTTAGGGATTTTGCGAAATGATGTATTATGGCATGAGATGCCAATAAAGCTTGCAAACATTTATCTTATGACGTCAATGAAATATGAATGATGTATGGATGATGTGAGTTGAAATTAGGCATAATTGAAGGAGCTATCCACTTGAGTTGATGAGTCTTGAACATGAACTATTGTTATATATATATAAGTGAGGCACTATAGAAAAGAAAGATAGGAATGTTATGAATGATGAGATGTTGTTGAATATGAAGAGTCAAATGAATTGAGGTTAAGAGTTTGATGAATTCCAACTAGTAGTTGAATTGTTATGAATGAAGTTGAACTAGAGGAAGTGAAGTTGGGATAAATTTCAAGTTTTTCATGAGCGTAAAATGTGTGTTTTGACTTCCAGGGGAAAACTAGATTAATCTAGGTATAACTGGTCAAAAATTGTCTTCTTGGAAGTTCTAGATGATCCTTCTAGCTTTCCAACGATATAAAGTTTGTAATTTTTGGATACCGGAGTGAAAAGATATGATCGTTACAAGATGTGATGCTGCATGGAATGTATGCACAGGACAACTATGGTCAATGATGAGAATGTGTCATTTGGATGAACCAAATGGGTTGAGAATTGAGAGTTTTTGAGATAAATTTGGTGTTTGAATTGATATGAAGTGTTTTTGCACTAAAAGAGTTGAATTTGGGAAGATTATAACTAAACATGATGTTAGATTGGATGTAAGAAGCATTGGAGAGGCTTTGGAGGGATTTGGGGAACCCCTACGTCCGTTAGACGAATTATTCTCCCTCTAGTGAAAGTCAGCCTTGCAACTATGGTGTACACCATCTAGCAAGAAAGAAACAAAAGAATCTTTAAAAAGGAGAAAAGAGATGAGGAACAACTAAACTAAAAAATCATACTCCAATGTAAACTCAACATGAATGTAAGGAAACTAGCTACAAACCTCTCAATTAACATGAAGAGAAGATGGTTACTAGATTAGAATCACAATACCAACTTGTAACTAGGACATTTAGCTCCTTCATATTTTGTTCCTATGGTACTTTTGAACCTTGATAGGTTGTACATACATATTATTCCATGAATTACTTTACTTTTCAAGAAAAAAGAATTGTTCTCCCCCTTTTTAGGAACATAAAAAATCAATTAACTAGAGGAGCAAAGTGAGATTTGATTAAGCTATATAAATAATCAAGTTAACGTATATATCTTAAAAGGAGTTAAGTTTGCATTGTAGTGTGGTTAGTTAATACTCAACGGTAGACAGACGAGCATTAGGTAAAGACCTATAATATGATCGTGAAGTAGTAGCCTTAGTATAATAGAAACCTGCAGAGGTTAAAGCTATTTCAACTGTTGTGACCAAGTCATTAACCATTAACTAAATAGAAACTCATACAATCAAGAGTGGAAAAATTAAAGAAAAATATTAAAGTGTTGTAAGATGACACTGAAGATAAGAGCATATGGTATATGTTAGTTCATTTCTTATTTTTATTGAAATTGAATATGATGTGTAGAATAAAATCACCAAGATGGACATTCTCACCTAACATGAGAGTGGAAAGGAACTAAAGATCATCACAACCTAGTCCTTTTCTAAATTAATCTTTAAAGATTATAAGAGGACAATAGATAAAGGTAAGTTTTAATTGATAATCATTCCTCTATTGAGTTTATTAACCAATTCTCTTGACACCATCATTTCTCTATTCCATTTAAGCATCTTACTAAAATTAGTGTTGTTCATCTGTGTAACTCTGAATATTCTTTGGTTCCTCTTTTTAAATGTAACATATCATAAGAAGTTAAAAGCCATCTTAAATGCATATAGGTTAGCCTTACTGTGGTTTTGTAAATTTTGAGCTCAAGAGACTATAATATTCTAACCATTCTTATTGTAGTGAAAATTGTAAAAAAAAATATATGGATTTTACTTCAAAGTAATGATGTAAATTGGTAATTACACCCATTTTTTCAATTTCCTAGATGCAATTGATAGGGATGAGCATGAGTTTGTCCTTTATTTTGAGCCTATTTCTTGACAATTAGCTATAAGAAAAAGGAAGCCTTTGGAAGATTACTAAAGCTTTAGACTAGTTTGTGTTATGGTACATCTTATTAAGCATTTATGAAAAGATCCAAATATGATTGGTTTGTAAATGTTATTGACCCTTTTTTTTCAAGAGGTAGAGTCCTCCACGTTTGTCTTAGGTTTCTAGGTTGGTATGTTTCCATTAATGGAAGAGAAGCCTCTTGAACAAGAGATTGGCCATAACACCTCAATCTTTAAAGCCAATTTCTAAGTTCCTTGTAAACTTGAACTTAAGTATTTTTAAATAAGGGCTTAGTTGATGCCAATTATCAAACCAAAACTAGTAAGTCTTTCCATTCCTTATATTGCATTTGAGTTGTTGCCAAATTTGCTCCCTCATTAAGTTGCATTAGGTATTTCTTCTTGTCTTGGGTTTATATACACTTCATCCTTTTAAGAAGAGGGAATGCATCCACATGACCTAAAAAGACTCTTTATCTATTAAGAGTTTTCATATCCTCTTAACTAGTAACATTTGTTCATATCATTAATTATGTGAAGCCCTAGTCTCCTTTCCTCCTTTGGCAAATAGACCTTTGGCCATTTGATTTTTTTTACCTATAGGCTTGCTATCTATTCTTATCCAAATTTGCTCCCTCATGTTCATAATTTTTAAGGTGCATTAGGTATTTCTTCTTGTTTTGGATTTATATACACTTCATCCTTTTAAGAAGAGGGAATGCATCCATTTGACCTAAAAAGACTCTTTATCTGTTAAGAGTTTTCATATCCTCTTAACTAGCAACATTTTGTTCATATCATTAATTATGTGAAGCCCTAGTCTCCTTTCCTCCTTTGGCAAATGGACCTTTGACCATTTGATTTTTTTACCCGTAGACTTGCTCTATACTCTTTTCCATAAGAAGTTTTTAATCAACTTCTTTATGACTTTAATCAAGTTTTTGAGTAAGAAGAGGTATGCGCTCCAATATGTATGCCAATTATTTTAAATAGATGTAATCAACTGCTTCATACTTGCATAAGATAGAAAATCATTAGGTCAATTTCTAGTTATTTTAAGAATTGATTCAAATAAGGATTAACAATCTCTGTAGGAAAATCTTTTTAATGGTTAGGATGCTAATGTATTTGAAGGGACGTAGCTTGAATTTTGATAAATTAATTATTTGTTCTACAAGTTCAGGGAAACTTGATTAGATGAAGAAGTTAGACTTTAACACATTAATGTTGAGCCTTTAAAGGCTTTTGAATTCTTGCTGAGATTGTAAGAAGACCACATTAAATTCTACATTATCTCGACAGAGAAGAAAAATGTCTTCTATAAAAAAGCAAGTAAAAAATCTTGAGTTTTGCACATTTGTAATGATACTTAAACCTTTTCTTTTTGTTATATGTTTCTTGATATGATGTAGGGAAGGGTCTCTCTGTAAGGGGTGAAAAGATAGGGTGAGAGAATATTTAATCAATTTTTTGCCCTTTTAAACATCTATATAGGTTCTTCATTGATTATAATACAATAAAATCTAGTTAAGATGCATTTCTATATTTAATGGATGTATTGTTTTAGAAATCCAAAAACTTTAATGATTACAATTAAAATTCTAATTAATGGAGTTAAAAGCCTTGGGAAAGTATATTTCTAAGACATAAATCTTGATTTTTTTTCTTCACATGATAGTGTTTAAACAATTTTTTAGCAATAAAGATATTATCTCTGATGTTCCTATCTTAAACAAAAGTACCTTGGGTGGGGTGAATCAAGACCTTTAAAATCTATTGGAGCCCTAATGCTAATATTTTGGAAATGATTTTGTAATTATATCATAACATGAAATAAGTCTATAATCTAATAACGTGGTAATGTTATGGACATAAGGTATTAAGCATATGAGAGTTTTGTTAGTTTTCTTTAGCATCTTCCCTTTTGAAAAGAATTTAGCAATTATTATAATGATTGTGGAGCTTGAGTTCCCAAGTGTTTTAAAAGAATAATGCATTCATTCCATTTAAACTCGAGCTTTTATTGGAATTAAGATTGAATAAAACTTCCTATATATCTATATTAGTGATCAATTTTATGAGGAATTATACTTGGTCACTTGCAATAGCATAGGGAATGAAAACATTGAGGTCCTAAAGGTTGCCAGATAATCTGCCAACCTTACCAAAAGATGATTTGAAGAAGTTGAACACATAATTCTTCAGATCATATTTGATCATTCAAAAAGGTGCCATCAAAGTCCTGGAGTGAAATAATTTTGTTGATGTTTCTCCTTAGTTATCTATCTCCTTCAACCATTGAATTTTGAACTTTTTCTTTATCAGTGAGTTATGCTTTCGAATTGCCTTTAATTATTTAGTTAGGACATTCCTTTCCATCTACTTGAGAGTTTCGTCTCCTAGTTTGGAATGCATTTCCTTCTACATGTCGGTAAGGTCGAATAAAACCTCATTTTTATTATGTAAGGTATCATTGTATCTGGTTTTGTTGGGCTTTAAGTTCTTCTTTTATGGCTTTCATTTTTTTAGGGGCATTTGTAAGTCTTAAATTCTTCAACTCTTAATCTTTAAGTCTTTATTAATTGTATGCTCAAAACCAAAAACCTCAATTTGGTAGTTACTGAATTTTAATAGATATTTTTGTTACGTCAAAATGACTTTACGTAAATAATTTTGATGGAGAACAAATAATAATTAAGAAAGCAAGTAAGACACTAAGACAGAAAAGCAGAAGGAAGCGCTAAACAAAAAGCAAACTGAAGGAAGTGCTAAACAAAAAGCAGACAGAAGGAAGTGCTAAACAAACAGCAGACGGAAGGAAGCGCTAAACAAAAAAGCAGACGGAAGCGCTAAACAAAAAGCAGACAGAAGGAAGCGCTAAACAAAAGCAAACAGAAGGAAGCGCTAAACAAAAAAACAGACGAAAAAAAATCAAACGCAAGGCGTTAAAGCAAAAATGAGACGGAAGTGCTAATACAAAAGTCAAACACTACAAAAGACAGACGAAGAAAATTCAGACGCAAGGCGTTAAAGTAAAAAATGAGATGGAAGCGCAAGGCGGAAAAAATCAGACAAAAGAAAGCAGACGGAAGAATCAAAAGACACATCAACTTGAGTCGGTTGCAGAACTCAATTGAATAAACGATTCTTGAAAGATCAAGAAACAGTTTTCAAGAAGTAGTTGAAGAAGAAGGCTATAAATACAAGTCGGAGTCGAAGACTACAGAAGTCAGCGAAATTAAAAAGCTTAGCAATTTTTGAGAGAATTATTGTGTAAAAACTTAGAGCTATTTTCTATAACAAAGCTCAAACTATCTTTCAGTTGAAAGAAGGGCAGGTAGCCTGAAGAGGCTAAGAGCGAAAGAATACTTGCTGTAAGAGACCTGAAGAGGCTCGAATTCAAAAGAATA
>JANIHZ010000209.1:37809981-37821207 GCA_027478365.1 Erythroxylum rufum | reverse complement strand
GAGTTACAGGAGATACAAGTCGACTTATAGTACTGTGCATGCGTAAGTCGACTTACATAAGAGTACAAGTCGACTTATACTAACAGCAAGAACGTAAACTAAAGGGTCTAGATCAAAAAATATTACGTTAATACAAAAGTGTTGAACTCGTATTAGCTTGGATATCATAAGTAAGAATGAATTACCTTATCCAATTAATAGTGCAATCTAATAGTGAATTGAGTTCCTATAATTTTCTTTGAAAGAAATGCAAATTCCTTTCTTTTGAGAGGAACTGCGTGCTACAATTCATCACCAATTTGAACACATTTAGATTTTTTTAATAAGTGAATATAATATTCTCAACTTATAGCAAGAATTTAGACCAAGATGAAGCTTGAAAAGATACTTTGCACAAAGAATTTAATGAGTCTAAAAGGAATGGGAGAAATGACAAAAGAAGAATAAGTGATTGATAGAATTAGGGGTAACTTATTGATAGAATTAGGGGTAACTTTGCAAAGAACACATTGGTTCTTATAGATCCCTATCTCTTTTAATCTATCAAGGGTGTTCAACTTGTTCTTAAGAGCAAAGTAGAAGGTTAAAAAAGCTTTTGGGGGAATTTCATTTGAACTAAACTACTTTCTATCAAGAAGTTCTCTAACCAGGCTTTCTAAATATGTTCAAACACAATTTGTTGGTGAAATTTTTTAAATTATGTCTCAACTAGATAAATTTATCTTCTACTTCTATATCTAAGTTGTAGTTTGGTTCATTCTTCATGATAAGGTTAAAACATCTGAGTATAAGGCTCCATTGTAAATCAACTATAATTGAGTTGAATTTAGATTTAATAGGAATTAAAGATATAAGATTGTTGTACCTATGTATAGAGCATAAAGGACTTAAAATATTCTAGTTATCAAACTAGAAGTTTATTCTCATTCTTAACTATGTTTTTTACATAAGGGTGTAAAAGGCATCTCAATCTCAACAATTGATTGAACGTTCATGAGTTACTTTTACAAGGCTTTGCAAACCAGAAGATATGATCTTTATCAAAGTAAAAGTGAACCCAATTAACCCAAATGGATTCTTTGTCTATCACTAATTTGTAAGTTTAATAAAGCAGATATCAAGGCCTCCCGTTTCCATCAAAATCTATGTCTCAGACTAACTTACTTTTTCTCCTTGTGCATTCTCAGGGGTGACCAACCATAGGAAGTTTTTTTTTAAGATCTCTGTATATCCTTGACGATTTTTTGGGTTAGGTAGAGATAGCTTATCTAATCAATACTAAGATTGATTGATATTAATTTAATAAGTTGTAATCTACTAGCAGAATATATGAATATGTTGTTCCAATGTTGAGTTCGTGTGATAATTAACTTAATTAATGACTTTTGGCCAAGATACCTATCATTCTGTTAGTTATAGGGATCTATAAATATTTAAAAAGGAAGAGATTAAAGCTTAAGCTCTATAATATTATAAAGAAAGCTAAAGGATGTCTGTACATGATTATATATATATATAATCATCGACCTCAAATAACTTGTAATGGTTTAATCGCTTACAATTATGCTGAAACTTGAATTAGGTCTCCTAACTAATTTTATCAGCTATTAACCTGGTTAGGACCTCTATATAGATAGTGACGAGGTAAACTAAGATTAAGTCACTTTGTCTTAATGATTTGGTACCCTTAAATGAATTGGAAGGCTTTTCATTAATTAAAATAGCATAGAAGGCAGTTGAGAAGCACTACTTTAACCAATTGATGAATTTAACAAGTAAACTAAAAGCTTAAAGAGCTTTTAGTAAAAATTTATTGACATAATCAAAAGCTTCTAGTAATTTGTCACTGATACTTCTACCATGAATAAAATCTCCTTAATTTTGATTAATCAAGCATTTCAAGACCACCTTAATTTTGGAAGCAAGAAGTTTAGAAATAATATTATAGATCACATTTTAGTAAGAAATGGGTCTAAAATCATATAAGGAGCTTGGGTTAGGCTTTTCAGAACCAAGGTAAAAAAAGTTTTGTTTAACTATGATCCCTAAATGAAAAAATTCTAGGATAATGTTTGAGATTAAGCCACCTGTAAAGTGCTAAGTCTTATAGAGAAAACAAGCATTAGGCCTATCAAGGACTAGAGACTTATTAGGGCTCAATTCAAAGATGACATTCTTAATATCTTATACCTTAAAAGGCTTCACCAACTTTTCCTTTCATTAAGGGGATAGTAATATGGGAATGAAAGTTTTAATCTCATGCTCAAGGGAGCTTATATTCTCTAGATCCTTCCATAATTGAGCCTTTTAAAACTCAAGATTGGAGGCATATACGAAAGTGATCTCCAAAGGACACGGTAAATGATCTATTCTTACATTTAAATGGATAAAGTGGTCATATATGAAGTGATTAAGCACCATAACTTTCTCAGAGGAGAGGCCTACTATTATTCTCCTATTATAATGATGAACTTACTCAAGTGGCGTTCATTTAATAGAAAAGCAGGATTGGATTACTCTTGTTAGGCTAGTGGCTCAAAATAAATGTAAGACTTTGATGATAGAGCACCAATTATTATAAATGCACTTAAACCGTAATAGAGTTCTCACAAGCTATTTAGCAAGAATATATCATAAAGAATTTCATTCGGAACATAATTCACTTTCACCACCATTGTGATTGCTGATTGATGGAGGAAAATTACTATGTGAATACCTAAGTTATAGAAACATATATATATTGTAACGTATTTATGATTTAACTTTTGCAAAGCAACATTAAAATATAGGCAGTCAAAAAGAAGAAAGAGAAGTTAAGAATCATCACTTCATATTATTAAAGTAAAAAAAATATATAGCAAAAAACAAAATGGTCTAATAAGAGAGATCTTTGGTTTTGAGAGTCTTTTTGGCATGGATGTTAAAGTAAATCTTATTTTGGAGAATATCAAACCCTAATTACCTATTTTCTAATATTACAATCTTATTATACTTTATATATTGTTTTCTCGTGATTATCTACTTGATATAATATAAAGTATTTGTCAGTCTTGTATCTGTAACTTTTTATTTTAATTTTGTTTTATCAAAGTTTTTTCTTTGGCACAAAGATTATTATTAGTTTAAATTTCTATATTTATTATTTTATGAAATTAATAGCTATACTGTACTACTCTCTACCTGTTAGAAGTAAAGCTTCGTGCTACTAGATCTTTTTAGACACCAGATATCAACGGAATTTTCATTGGGTTATTGTTGTTGTTGTAATAGCTTTACGTACTAAATGTCAAAGTATTTCTATCTTTTTCAAATAATTGTTTGGACCAAAAAAATCTTATAATTAAAAATTTGCATAATATAATCAAAATTATTACATTTTATATATAATTTTCTCATTATTATTTTATTATAAGAATGAGTGATGATGATGAATGAGTAATTTTAATGTCTTTTTTTACTTATGTTATTATAAATACTACATGAATCCAAAACACTCAAATTATACTAAATTTATTTAATTTGATTGAGTAGGGCCTAGTTTGAGCTTTGATATAGTTTAACTTGAATGAAAAAGATTATATATTTTTTTAAATAATTGATATGAAAGCCAATCCAAACTTGCCTCCTGTCTCTACAAGCTTAAACTACGTAAAGCTCAAATAAGACCTCTTAATCAATATATCTAAGTCATCTATTTGAAACAATAACTAAACATATCAAAAGCGGTAGCTTTAAAAGACAAGTAATATTTTGAAACCTATGTTGTTCATGCTTATCACTAAAATGGCACCATTATTAACTCTAAAAGGGTCTTAGAATAGGGCCTTTGACACTTGAATGGCCAACCCCTTTCTATAACAATGGGAGCCTAAAACTCTCCTTAAGGATTTAAAACTCTCTCAAGTTCCTCTGCAGATATAAAGCATTGGACAACAAAGGAATTGAGTTACCCTGGTAGTTTTATAGGCAAAATGGTTTGTATGGACCAAGCAATTGATGAAATGAAGAGTGTTAACTATGTTAAGATTTGTGTATGGTTGACTTGCAAAAGGACCATCGAGAAGCCAACCATTAATGAGGCTAAGAGACAATGGTGAATTTATTCTAGACAATGTAGTAGCCTCCTACTAATGGTGACCTAGTTTGATCCATCAAGTGAAGAAGTGGGTTTAATAAGGTTTTAAAGGGGGGACTATCTTGAGTTTATGAATCTTAAACCAATTGAAGATCCTCCTTTGAACGGAAGAACAGACATCAATTGCTCTCTTATCACTCCTGATGAACACCTTATCTTGGTAAGTCAAAACCTGTACATTTTCAAATATTCTATTAACACAGAGTACTCTTTTCAATACTGTATTTTACTAACAAATCCTATAGAGATCGCTCTTAGTAAATAGGTATATTGCTTATAGAGAGAAAGGAACCTAATATTATCCAACAAAAGGATTCACATCAGATGGACTTGCTTTTCCAACTTAAAAACCAAATCAGGGAATAACCGAGCGTTGATAATATACACACCAAATGCCTAAGTCTCTTGCTCTTAGTTGGGGATATTGTTATTCCTTTATCATTATCGAGTAGTTGTTCCTCTTAAAGAGATCATATATGCCTACTATCTTGTTTAGGGATTGTTCTTTTCGATTAATGTTCAGTTGCAAAATAAAACTAGTCATTTAACTTCAACTTGCCAAGAAGTTTTAGAAGATCTATGATCCCTAGTTCTATTCCTTGCGTATTTTTCTTAAGCTGGTAATGACAATCTTTTGCTAGGCTCTCTTGTCAGTTCTTCCATGTTGGAAGTGCTTTTGATGCTTGAACATCTTGTTTGTATTCTAACCTTATTCTTTAGTACAAATTTATCTTTTCAACAAGACAAAAAAAGATGTCCAAATATTCCTATAAATCTCACATATTATGAATAGGCCCGCATGTTTATATACCCTAAACTAGACAATCAAGCCAGGTACAATGATAATAAAAAGAAAATAACATTAGGAAAGACAAGGAACAATAATTTTGATATAGGTCTTTTTCTCAAACAAGATTGTGAGCCAAAGCCAAGTATCACGTATGAGAATCTTTCACACGACAAACCGTAAAAGCATCAGTTAGAATTAATGCGACACATAGCCCCTTACCTACCCTTGAATCCCAAAAGCAAAACACAACGGATGTCGATGCAAAAAAAATTAGCGACGAGTGCTGAGAAGGCGATTGAATAGAACGTAAAGTGCGTTTTGATAGGCTCTCCGCGATGAAAAATTATACATTTCGGCCGTGGCTAGCAAGTTTTATCAAAGGGAAAGTCGAAACTCAACTGTATAACTTGAACCTCAAAAAATAACTTGGACTGATTGAATTGGCTGGTGACTATGGTAAGGCTTTTAACAAATGGTTATGTTAGTAATGGAAAGACTTGCTTATGGCCGAGCCAAGTCAAGGCCTTGAAAAGAAATAAGATTTAGATCCTCTCCCTCCATTCTAAGAAGTTGAGTCCGAAAGGGCCACTGATTCTTTGAGAGCAGAAAAAAAAAAGTGATCAGGTTCCTCCCTCAGAAGGTAAATCAAAATGGAATATAAAAGTATCCTCACAAAGCAATCTATTATCGAAAGGAATGCCCAAATATGTAGTAGTCCTAGCAATAGTGATTCTTAGAAACATGAGGAGGATCTCAAAATGGCCAAAGTCAAATGTCATTAGCTTCAGTAGACTTTAATGTGTTTTCAGCATCCAACAAAAGGTGTGCGCCTATTTCAAGCACCAAGAGCTTCTAGCTTCCTCAAACAAACAAAACATTATACGTTTTTAGACAACGATGTTTATAACTTACGCTTGCTTCACCATACAAAAATATTATGCTTTACATAGATTAAACAAGTAGAGGCCTTTTCAGCATCCAACAAAAGGTGTATGCCTATTTCAAGCACCAAGAGCTTCTAGCTTCCTGAAACAAACAAAACATTATATGTTTTTAGACAACGATGTTTATAGCTTACGCTTGCTTCACCACTACAAATATATTATGGGTTACAAAGATTAAACAAGTAAAGGCCTTGAGCTCTTTATTCAAACACATTCATATTCATATGTAGCTTTATCGCTGTTTAATTTGTTGGTTCCAAACATTTAGAAAGACAAGACACAGAAGTCGCATATACCACTAGATTAACTAAACCAGACGTCAATTCCACTTTCAAGAAAAATAAGAAAATAGCTGATAACGCTTAATCCATGCATGCCAACATAACCAATTTGCCTAAATAAATTTTACGTCCTACCAACTGCTCTGAAAGGCAATAAAAGTGAGCCTACAATAAATTTTGTAGGCAATGAACAACTGGTAAATATAAAAGAAAATGCGGACAAAAGGCACGACAAATTCTAAGTCGATTCGCAGAAAAACAACTTCACTATTTATGAAAGGGGAGCAGTCATTATCAAATAATGATGAACAAAATGAGCCTATAATCGGTTGCATACATACCACTTCTCTATATTTCTGTACCAATTCCATTGGAAAGCAAGACCTATAATACGTGTCACACTGGCAGCAATCACCTCAACAAAGGCCATCAGGAAGGATCTCTGAGGTGATAAACCAGCCGTTGCTATGGACAACAAGATTCCCTCAAAATTACAAGATATAATGAAGGAGCCTGACTTGATACCATCTAAACATTTTGTGGCAACTTCATCTGCTTTCATGGCACCAGATGAGGCTGCTATAATACTTGTCAGCTGTGGCTTTCTTTTATTTTCTGCAAACAGCAGGAAACTTTTAGTTCATTAAATAACTGACTAACAGCAGAACAAGTCTTCAGATCTGAAACTAGATATATGATTAACAAGGAGATACGAAGAAGTATATTTTTATAAGATAAACCAAAATTAAATGGGCAGCTTTCATACACAGACAACATGTGATTGCAACTAATTTTCGTATGGCAAGTTTGCTAATTTGAAATCACAATCTAAGACTGCAAAGCAGGCAATGGGAGAAGCTTGATAATAAAATTCTGAACTCCCATGTTTCCAGTTAAAACATCCAAACTATCTCGAATGGTAATAATAAAAAACTAATACTTCAAGAATACTCCATTCACTTATACGGTAAATCACTATAACATGAGTTTCAAGCATTTATTGGATACCAACCTCCTCACAAGCAATTAAAACTCAATAAAAAATATCCAGACTTCATCAATGGGAGTATCTAACCATATTAAACAAACAACTAACGACAATGAACCTCACAAAGGGGTCTGACTCAAAGTACATACCTTCCACCAGACCAGGAGTTTCTGTGTCAGGTGGGAATATTAGCGAGATATAGATGTTATCCGCAATGACCTCCTGTTGCAATGCCTCTGCCAATCCTCGGAGGCCGAACTTACTAGCTGAATAAGCTGTGTAGCCATAAATACCCACCTGTAAAACATGATTCAGCGGACACACAATTAATAGCAAAACTCACTAGCATTACTCAACTTTTGCTTGCAACACCCCAGGGGGGGAGGAAAGATCCCATCTTTCAGGCAATTATATGTTCAAAATCTCAGAGTGGGGTTTCCACTCTCTATTCCTCAGACAACAGCTGAAATGAGCTAAAAGATCTGTGAAACCCAAACTAGCATACTCGTAAACATATCAAAATCACAAATCAAAACTGGGTATTTAACAAGTTATCATACTTGGCCAGCCTGTGACGAAACGAGAGCAATGGAAGCTGGACCACGATCCTTCCTATTCTTCATGGCTGGCAAAGCAGCTTTAATCATATTAAAACTCCCCAACAAATTGATATCTATCATAGACCTGACCTCATCCAACTCCTGTTTCTCAAGCTCCAGAGCAGTAAACACACCTTGATTTACAATCAAAACATCGATGGGACCCGCCTCATTCACCGCCTTCTGCACGGCCCCGAAGTCCCTGACGTCAGCCACGAACACCGCCGCGTCGACGCCGGTGGAGAGTCGGATCGCCTGCTTCGCTTCCTCAAGTTTGTCAAGGGATCGGGCCATGATGGAGACACGTGCTCCATCGTACGCGGCCTGTTGAGCCAGAGCAAGGCCTATGCCGCTGGATCCGCCAGTGATGAAAACATGGCGGTTTTTTATTGGGATCTTGACGGGTCTGGGCCTGACAATGACGTAAAGGACGAGGAGGAGAGAGAGGGGCAAGATGAGGAAAAGGAGCAGACAGAGGTAGCTGAGGTTTGGGTCCGCCATTAATGGAGCTTCTCGGAAAAAGTAGTTGGAGTAGACGGTGTTGATGAGTCCTATGTTTGATAGCAGATGACCAACATCATTCATTTTGGTTTGGTTTGGTCATGGTAACATGGATCGGGTCTTACGATGTTTTTTTCTTTTATAATATTTTTATAATTTAATACATTTGAAAAAAGAAAAACTCTAATGAACATCTATTCTCCTTCTGCTTCTCCTTCTCCTTCTCCTCCCCACAGGTTTTGTGTGTGTTTTTTCTCGTCCCTGCGATTTTCTACGTTTGCTATGCTATTACGCAACGTTTGGTTAGCGTCTTCAGCAGATAGGGACGGGACAAGACGGGACAGAACAAGAATTGAAGACAGTGAGATGTTTGATTGCGGTGGACAGAACATAAATTTTTGTCTTCGTCCTGAATACAAAATGTGTTTGGTTGCCGGGACAGAACAGAAAATAGTGTTAATGACGAAAATGCCCGGTTTAACAGTTTCAAGAAATGTTAATTCTAACATTATTTCTAAACTATCATTAAATCCTTCATTTTCAATTAATTATCTAATAGGTAAGATATCCTGTCTAAATCGTATTAAGGTATCTATAGCTTCCTCTATAGAGTGTAGTTCTCCATTAAAATTTGTATATTGATGAGGTTCATCTAATTGATATTTCTGTAATCCTGTGCATAGTTTATGACTAATATAATTTCCATTAGCTCCTGTATCAATAAGTATATTAACAGGAATAAAGGTAATTCCATTATAATATTCTCCTTTTATCTTATAATTTCTAAAATTATCATTTTTAGCCATTATTAAATTATTATGATATCTATTTAGGTTCATTTGTCGAGTTATAGGTTGACTACTAACTCCAGTATTTGTAAAAGATAATCTAGGTGGTATAGTATTGGTTATCATTAGAGGTTTATCTTGTAGATCTAATTCTAAAGGTCGAGACTCTATTTCTTCTATCCTTGGTAAGTTTGGCATCTGAATTTGACAAACTTCATTAAATAAATATGGAAAATCTATTGTATCTTTTACAACAAAACACTCTGAATGATGTGTATTAGAAATAGCATATGAAATAATATAAGTTATCGAATATGGTCTATTTTGTTTTTTAAAGAAATCTTTTCTTTTGAAATCTTGTATTAAACTTAATGTTTTATCAAAATCTTTATCCTGTATATGGTAAGAAATTCGGGGATATATATTAAATTTCAATTTACCATATTGTAAATTACCTTTAAGAATACCTAAACAGGCTTCTTCTCTATTAATAATTCGATTATCCATTATTGCTAATTCTATTGGAGTATCTAATCCTTCTTTAAATGTGGATTTAATAATAATCTGTATAGCTCCAATATGAATCCATCCAAGTGTATTTCTTATTTCTGGTTTAATCTTATGTATTTTTTCTTGAATATCTTTTTTAGCTAATAGAGGTATCATTACCTTATTAGAGGCTATAGATACTTCTAAAGCTCTTTCTTGAATGTTTAATCCATAAAACAAATTATGCTTTCTAGGTTTTATTCCTAATCGTTGTAAAGTATTAACTTTAAATCCTGAATAATTTGATAATGAAAAATTTTCATTTTGTATCTGTTTTAATTTTTTCTTATCTATTAATATCTCCTGTCTGTATTCTCCTATTTGTTCTATTTGATTATCTATAGTGGATTCACTATCATCTTGATTTATGGTATTTATCTCCATTTATTCTGAAATTTCTTCTTCTGAGGTATTTTCAGTATCTGTTATAATGAAAATACTTTCATCTGAACTTATATTAAAATTATCTATTTTTATAAAATCTCCTGCTCTTATCATTTCTTCTATGTCTTCATCTATTTCTATCTTCTTTTTATTTTTCTCATTTCTTCTAGGGCAATTATTAGCGTAATGACCTATCTCTTTACAATAATAACATCTACATTCCTTATGATTAGTTTTCCTTTTTCTATAGGTAGGCTTATATGTTTTCTTGTATCCTTTTCGTTTATAATATCTAACTTTTCTCTTTTTAAAATAAGGTTTTATATATCTATATTGTTTTCTCTTTTTATATTTCCGTTTTATCTTTCCATAATAGTATGAGCTATCGCATCCTATCATTATTGGCATCTTTGGTCTATCGCAACATAAAGAAATTCTTTTTCTTAATCCTTTACTAGCTTTAGCTAAAACTGCATCAGCACACCAATTACTTAGTTTATCTCGTGCATGTTCTATTCTTTTTCCTAAAGTATCTATACCTTCAGGTTTATACATATCTATTAACTTCGAACCCCAAGGGTCTGGAATCTTAGCAAAGAATAATGGTAAATAATTACTAGTATCAGTAACTTGATTATAGATATGATAATAATAATCTTGGAAAACACAAATATATTTCTCTATTTCACAGATATCACATAATTGTAATCGCATTAAAGCAGTAGTATATCTACTGATGGTATTAGGGTCTTTAACATATTTCCCTTCACCATGGAATTCTAACCTAAATGTTTCAACTACTTTTGTTATAAAACTATCAGGATCTGAGTAAATTGATTGTTTACTATCTTCATTTAGATTCTGCCAAAATCTTTGTGCACTATTTAATAAAGTTTTTCCATAAATCCTTTCGTTGTTTCAAAATCCATTTTATTTACAACTACAACTATTCGTAATGTCGTTTCCCATTTATCTATTGCTTATTCAATATTTGCAATACAATCTAAATCTAAATAAATACCAAAAGGATTTATTGTATCAACTTTCATTTTTTCAAAAGGAGTATATTTTTCTAAACTTTGTCCTATATACATTAACCCTGCATATCCTGTTGCTGGTTTATTAAAACTCTGATTTTGTCTATATCGTATATAAGGTTCTCTGCTAGATGATGGTATATCTGTAATATTTGGATTTTCAACTTTTATCCCTACTGATTTAATATTTATAAAATTATCCTGAAGATCTAAATTTCCTACTTGAGTTA
>JANIHZ010000209.1:37727546-37748412 GCA_027478365.1 Erythroxylum rufum | reverse complement strand
TGACAATTTTGTGTGTATAAATTCATGATTATTATACATGCAAAATTAAATTAAATATTTTGTGCATTTTTATTTGATTTATTTGCATTATTTATTAATTGATGTAAATATTTAAGCTTTAATTTAAAGCTTAAGATAATGCTAGTGATCATATGATTTTAATTAATTGGGAATAGCCACAGTATCTCAAATTAATTATAATTATATATTTAGTTTTAAGATCACATTAATACATAAATTGTAATTAATCATACGTGATATGATAAAATCTACCCACAAGAATTTTGTTATATTTGTATGATTAATTAGGATAAATATCGAATTATATTTCTTAATCTACCCACAGGATTAAGAAAAGGAACATAATTCAATAGTTTTGTCATAAAGTTTTTGATGAATCTAATTGAGTAGAATTTTAGCCCACAGACAAGTCTTATGTCACTAGATTCATCTATTAAATACATGATTTACATTGGCAAACCATGAATTATTATTGGTCTCGAAATACATAAAAAGCATATATTTTTATTTCTCAATTTGTAGTTACTCCGAATATTTCTGATATTACCTGTGATATTCCCAAATTAAGAGGTGACAACTTAAGGTGTGGAAGGAGAGAATTCTGCTTCATTTGGGCTAGATGGATCTAAACTATGCTATTAGGAAGGACAAACCACCGAGTATGACGAAGACCAGCACTCTAGTAGCTATTGCTCTTTATGAAAAGTGAGAGAGGTCTAATTGCCTCTCCGTGATGTTCATAAAGACCAAGATCTCTGCTGGTATTCGTAGTTCTGTCGAACAACATAATAATGTCAGAGATCTATTGAAGGCCATTGATAAGTCATTCGCTACATCTGATAAGGCCCTTGTCGCACTTTGATTATGCAGTTGTCATCTTTGAGGTTCACTGGGATAAAGGGTGTACGTTATCATATCATGCGTATGAGGGACATAGCGGCTCAGTTGAAAGCATTGGAGGTTATTATATCGGAATCTTTCTTGGTGCATTACATTATGTGCACTCTGCCTCAACAATACGGTCCTTTCAAGATCTCTTATAACACACATAAGGACAAGTGGTCGATCAATGAACTGTTGACCACGTGTGTGCAAGAAGAGGAGAGGTTGTTGATGGAAAAGGGTGAAAGGGTCAATTTGACTGTTTCAGGAAAGAAGAGGCAGGATGATGCCAAAAATAAGGGAAAAGGTAAAGTTGCTCCTCAATCCGATATAAAGAAGCCGTCAAAAGTGTTTCTTATGTAAGAAGAGGGGATACATGAAGAAAGAATGCTCTAAATTTAAGGATTGGCTCGAGAAGAAACGTACTCAAATTTCATTTGTGTGTTATGAGTCTAATATGGTTAATGTTAATCATAACACATGGTGGATTAATTCTGGTTCTACAATCCATGTTTCAAATACCTTGCAGGGTATGCAAAACCCAAGGAAGCCGATGAGAAGTGAATAATTCATTTATTCAGAAAGCAAGAAGAGTTCATATGTAAAAGCCATCGGCACTTACAGTTTGGTTTTGAGCAGTGGTTTTACTTTGTGCTTGGAGAGGACCTTTTATGTTCCAAATTTCTCTAGAAATTTGATTTTTGCATCAAGACTTGTACCCTTTGGTTTTTCCTTTAACTTTTTAGATTCTAGTTTCAGTTTATGTAATGGAACTAAAGTTATTAGTTATGGTAAATTATCTGATGGTCTTTATTCCATTCAGTTGCAAAATGATGATGCCTATAATTCGATGCATGTCACTGCTGGATTGAAACGATATGTTTTAAATGAAGAATCCTCTATGTTGTGGCATCGTAGGTTAGGACACATCTCCATTGAGAGAATTAAGAGATTAGTAAAGGAAGGGGTACTTAGTACTTTGGATTTTGCTGACTTTGAGACTTGTGTGGATTGCATTAAGGGTAAACAAACTAACAAGTCTAAAAGGGATGCCAAGAGGAGTACAAACCTGTTAAAAATTATATATATAGATATTTGTTGTCCAGACATGCACACAAGTAGTCTGAAATATTTTATCACCTTTATAGATGACTATTCACGATATATGTATCTCTACTTACTTCGTTCTAAGGACGAAGCTTTGGAGCCTTTAAAATGTTTAAGGCTGAAGTGGAGAATCAATGTAGAAAACTGATTAAAATAGTGAGGTCAGATAGAGGTGGAAAGTACTATGGTAGATACACTAAAAGTGGACAAGCACCTGATCTTTTTGCGAAGTTTCTTTAGGAACATGGGATTGTTGCCCAGTACACCATGCCTGGTTCTCTGGATCAGAATGGTGTGGCAGAAAGAAGAAATCGAACCTTAATGGACATGGTGAGAAGTATGAGGAGTAAAACAAAACTTCCTCAATTCCTGTGGACTGAAGCTCTAAAGACGGCTGTGTATATATTAAACTAAGTTCCAAACAAGGCTATATCAAAGACACCTTTTGAGCTATTTAAGGGTTGGAAACTGAGTTTGAGGCATATATGCATTTGGGGATACCCGTCTAAAGTAAGAATTTACAACCCACAAGAGAAGAAGCTAGACCCAAGGACTATTAGTGGGTATTTCATTGGATATGCTGAAAGGTCTAAGGGGTATAGATTCTAATATCCATCTCACAACACTAGCATTGTGAAATCAAGAAATGAAAATTTTCTTGAAAAAGACTTGATCAGTGGGAGTGGTCATTTTCAAGACATAGGTTTTGAAAAGGGCCACTATGAAGCTCAACCCTTTGGTTCATGTTGAACCCCGAACTTTTCTTGGAAGCTAGGACTGTTAAATGATAAATTGTTGGCAATTATTCATGTCTAAAGAAAACGATAATTCATGATTTTGAATTCAAATGGAAAAGATGGTTTAGATACAAGATGGGATATATGTGAAATGTTGGAAGTTAAAAGCTGGAAGTTATAAGTTGAAACATGATCAATGAGTATGCTTTAGTGTTTTAGTCATAACTTTTGCTCTAGTCATCCAAATGAGATGATTCTTGATTTAGATTAAACTAGAGAGATAAGGATACAAATTTTCCGATGAAATCGAGTTTTAATTCGGTCTCTAAGAATTTCAATTTTTCAGATGGAAGTCAAGCGCAGAATATTGTTTTAGTATAAGAACATTCTGAAATGTTTGGTGTATAACTTTTATACTATGGAACCAAATTGAATGATTTTGATGTCATTAGAAAATTCAGACAATGAGGAACATTTCTTTAGAAGGAAGTGCAAGCAAATTCCTTTAATTGCATGATTAGAAAAGGGTTGATTTTCAGAAGGAGTTAAGCATGATTTAAATAAATTTTGAGGTCTTAATAGAGTATTTTGTGGAATTAATTAGCATGTTAATGGGAGTTAATTAACATATTCATTTGAGTAAGATCATATGGCATGGGTTGATTGTATTAAATTGAATTAAGGTGGTAAGATTGCATGAGGGCATTTTGGGAAGACAACTTAAGCTTTTAAGTTGCAAGGCTTTTATGTAAGGGCAAGGTGGTCATTACTCATTCATTAATGGCACCATTGTAATTAGACATGTGGGTTGGCTTTTAAGGAAGGAGCATGCACGAAATTGGGAGAGAAAAACAAAGAAAAGAGAGAAATGAGAGAGAGATCATGGAGAAGAGGAGAAAAGAGAGAGAGCCATGTTAGGGTTTTGATTTTTCTTGGTTTTTAAGAGGGATTTTGATGTTTATTCATGAAGGAAAAAGGAAGAGGAGGATGAGAGTTTCCATTCAAGCCAAGAAACTCCTCATTTGGTAAAGATCCAAGGTAAGTGGGATTTTAAATCTTTGGATTTTTAAAGAGCTTTTGGTTCTTATAGCTTAAGAATGGTATGGGTTTATAAATTTTAAGGTCGATTTTAGTGAATATGTCATATGGGTTTCTCAATTGAAATGTCTATTGATTTGGGAATTTTATGAATGTTGATGAAGGACATTAAGGGAGGCAAGAGGAATCAAGAAGAGGAAGAGGGGAAGCATGTTGAACAAGAATAAGCAAGGAATTTCAAGGTGGGTTTTCATGTTTATAATTTAAGTAATGAGCCATAAATGTTCTCTTTTGAATCAAGAAAATAAAATGATTTCAATGGCTTCTTAAATGTTGCTTTTATTGTTTGTGATTGATGTGAGAAATTGCTACAATTGTTGCATTCATTGCTTTTGAATGATTTGAGAAATTGCTATGTGAATTTGGTTGATGAATTATAAACTGCTACATGAAAAGATTTTTGAAAAATTACATGTTCATGAAAAACAAGATTATAAAATTTTGCCATTTGGGCAATCATTTTGCAAGTCATGAATTACATGTTATATGGGTTTGGTTTGGTCCGTTCTGTATGTCAAGTGCACTTGTCTAAAGGCTTCTCCCACCTGCCCGCTAGTGGCATGGAGCTCCTTCACGGACTCCCTTAAGTTCACGGCTACGCAAAACCATTATGTGGGATTACGATAGTACGTTCTGTTCACGGTTACACAGGACCCTTATGGGAAATTTGTTAGTATGTTCTACACAATTTCGATGTGCTTATGTGTATTTGTCACAAATTTGATTAATTCACTATGTTTGATGTTGTGAATTGCTTGATAAGTTGTGCATTTGGGGAATATTTGTTGCGTGGTTTTCAATGTGAATTTTGCTATGAAAATAAATATTTCAATGGTTTTTGCTTGTTTCTCAGATATAAACTTATTACCCATGAGCGTTAAACTCTCCCCCTTTCATTCCCATCTCCAGGTGATGAATAAGAGATCGGATGAAAGAAATTCAAGGCATTCGTTTGATTATGCATATGTTGTATTTTAAGTTAGATTGGTGTAAAGATAAGACTTTGGACATATGTTGTAAATTCTGGAATTTTGTATCTTTTGTTGTATTTTTGGATGTTGATTTTGATAATGTAATGTTGCTTGGAATGCCATTAAAGTTTGTAAACATTTATCTTATAATGTTAATGAAATATGGATTTGTGTATGAATTTGAAGTGTGAATTGTGTATGGAGGATATGAGTTAAATTGATGAACTTTAAATATGAATTGTTGTTATATATATGTGTGTGAATTATGGGAAAAGAAAGATAGGGTTTGTGGTGAATGATAAGATGTTATTGAAGATAAGGAGTCATATGAATTGAGGTTGAGTGTTGAATGAATTCTAATTGGGAGTTGAATTGCTAAAGATGTTGTAATAGAGAAAGTGAAGTTGGGATGAATTCCAAGTTTTCATGAGGGTAAAATGTATATGCTATTTTCCAAGGGAAAACTGTATTAATCTAGGTGGAATTAGCCAAAGTTGCCTTCATGAAAGTTGTAGTTCATCTTTATAGCTTTCCAACTCTATAAAGTATGCAATTTTTAGATGTCGGAATTAAAATTTATGATCATTACAAGTTAGGATGTCGTAAAGGATAGGTTTCCCGAACCATTAGAGTTTATGAAGTGATATCGGACTAAAAAGAGTTGGTTTTGGAAAGATTATGAGTAAAGGGGATGTTAGGATGGGTTTAGGATCCTTTGGAGGGGTCTTGGGGGGTGAAAATTTTGTTTCACCCGTAAGTGACACGGCCTGCCAATGTAAAATCACACGGGTCGTGTGTTTTTGGGCGCAGGGACACAATTTCACCCGTAAGTCACACGGGTAGATCGTGTTGGATTACACGGTCCGTATATTTTGACCTCTAAACGACATAATTTCAATTTTTGGTCTTCATAAAAGTTGTAGCCCTAGAAGTCTACTTTCTAACCGTCTAAAAATGAAGTCAATACGACATCTGTAGAGAGAGTTATGTCGATTGTGCCAAGGCATGTTCAATGTGAGTAAGGACATGAACATGTTGGATTCGTTTGGCCATAACTTCTTCATCCGACCTCCAATTGAGGTGATTCTTGAGGCGTTAGATTCCTAACATATTTTTATACCTTAACATAAAAATTGGTATCCATTGGTGTTGAATTGGAAAAGTTTGATTGATGGAAAGTAAGAGGTTAGTTGGGAGAGCATGATTGGGCCATGAACATACTTTGAACTTTTAAGTATATCTTGAGCTATAGAGCTCCGAATGAGGTGGTTCTTGTTTTTAAATAAACTAGAGACTAAGAGCTACCATTTTGAAGAAGTCAATTGTGATTGTTGTGATTTTGTTGTGTGAGCTCGCCTTTGTGGCTTGAGATGTTATGAGAATGAGGAACTGATTATGACTAATTAGGGTACATTGAAGTAACTCTAACAAGGAAACCCGCTCATGCTTTATGAGGGTTAAATGAATTAACCCTACAAGGAATCCAAAAATAAGGAGTAATGACGAAGATCACGTTTCATGATTCTGAAGAGTTGAATTTCGGACTCAAGGGAGATCCAACATTTGTGATATCAGAGCAAGATGATGAATCGATGTTGGTTAAAGAGATTACAAGGAACCACGCTCAGGATTATGGTATTCTGAAGCATTGGGCTCCAGAATCAAGTGGTGTACAACAACAATCAACTTTAATTGTCCTTGTTTTAACCTCCATTTTTAACATAGCTAATTCTTTCCTTAATGTATAAATTAATTCAATCACCCTCTTAGTAAATTTTTCATCATATCACTTCGAAAACTTATATCTCCAAACTTATAAACAAATTAGTTCAACCATTTCAGATATGGCACATTATTCTTCAATTTACAAACAAATGGAAGTTAACTCATTAATCATCAATAAAATCGCTTTCCTAGACTATGATCACTCTAGGGGGATAGAAAACAATACTTTGAGCATTTAAGCTGAATGATGTACAAGTTGATGATGGAGATTCTATGAAAATATTGCTAGTTAGTTAACGATGAAGAAGAAAACAAAAAATGTTGGTTAATAGTGAGGAAGACCAATAACATGGTTGATAATAAGAAAAGTAAGAGAACAAAGGGAGAAGACTAAAAGTCATGAAAGGTAAAGCGAAAGCTTCCATTAATTATCTTCCAGACCTAATAGTATTAAGTAATTATTATTTAAAGAGATATAATCCAATTCCAAACCACATTATAGACAGATGGTCAAAATTTTTTCCCCAATCTCATACATAACATAACAACTTTCTTTAAGAGATTCCTACAACATATCAGAGCAAGATCTTTGAATCCTCAACAGTGAATTGCTAAAGCCTAACATACGAGTACCCAAATCAAACTCAAGAAGATTATCCTCCAGCTGAAAACCTCCTATAACAATTGGGGTGTTGGAGTTCAGCCCTCCATCAACTAACCCCAAGCACATGACGCCATCACTTAAACGTTCCATTGAATTCCTCCCATTAATTCTCCACTTTACCATCTTACTCTGCAATACCAGATCTATCGTAGGAACCACTGGCCCAACCGCCCCGCTTGCAACTTCGTTGGAACTGAAGCAGAGACCAAACGGTGCCACTGGTGCCACTCTTGTTATGTTCATGGAATTTGCGGCCTCGGAATAGGCTTTAACAAAAGTGTTATAAATTGAGTTCTCCAGGGTTGTGTACGGCACAACTGAGCTGATTCTCGCCCACCCAATACTGCCCTCTTGGTTATTTAGATCCAGTTGCTTGCCATTTACGTTGATTGATTTGACTGTGATGAAATATCCTTGTGAGCCACCACCACCAGCCGGGTCAGCAAGAGGGGTGTACAACAGTGACTTTGTGATTTCCGTTCCAAAAATTGGGTCAACGGATTCTTTTCCAAAGAGTACGAGACCATTTGTTTGTGATAAGCAGGTAGTGAATTTCCTTTGGAAGCCAAAAGTTAAAGCAAGCTGTGAAGGCAATGATGTTGTAGTCATTCCCAGGCCTAACATTCCTCGAGCACCACTTGCTAGGCCATTGAGTAGAAAACTGGGCGCAGAGCTGAAGAGAAATTTGTCAAGGTTGGTTATTTTACCAGATTTTGACCCCTTAATGGAAGGATTAATGGCTATTAAATCTTCCACAAGCTCACTTCTAGTTGCCAATTTGGTAATGCTATTTTGTGCAGGTACATCACAGATGTTGCTGTGTGTAGCAGAGAAGCAGGTTTTGATCTTAAGACCCAGGGCCTTGGCAGAGAAGCTGGAGCATTGGAGCGAGCAACTTGGAACCCGGCGACTGGAAAAGGACACGAGGTTAGATACAGAATCAACCCAGAGAAAAGGGCCAGCAAGGTCAAGCACAAGCATGACGGGCACAAGGGATCTACCATTGGAAAGTTTGGTCAAGTATTGGAGACTTGAGGGGTCTTTTATTACAGGAAGGACGACAACATGGCTTGGTAGATGTGAAGGTTGAGCATATAAAAGGGTGATAAGGTATAGTAACGAGCACAAGCGAAGAACAAGGTGAGAAGAAGCCATGGTGGAGAGAAGACAATGGAGTACTAATGGTACATATGCGGAGGCTTGAAGCAGATGTGAAGATAGGTTATCGAACAATAAATATGCGGAAAGGATAAGGACTTGGAAATTTGGGTGGCACTTGCTGACTAGACTTGTAAGCATTTTAGCTTTCTTTAGGTGGTCCACCACTGGGTGGGCAAGGGCAGCCAACAGGTTGACGTTGACGTTTATCTCTATACGTAACCAAAATATGTACCCCGACTCGCATGTACATGTTTATAGATGTAATTCTCACGTGGCCTATGTTTTGTTTTATCAATAGCCAAAGATTGGACCAAGCGCTCTCCAAGCTTTCAAACCTAAAGAAGTTGAATGTACTGGGATTTCTGAAATTCAATATATAATTTTATTATATGCATTCCGCCTTACCTACTTAGCCTAATGTCAATATATTCTAAGTTTTCTTTTGATGTGGATATTTAGTTTTAAATAAAAGACAAAAAAAGAGAAATTTTGTAATCATCCAATCCAAAACAGTTTGATAGATTGTAAGATAATCACAGAAAATAATATAATAAGAGTCCAATAAGGCGTTTAAATTAAGTGTTGACAGTACGCAAGAATCTCTGGATCATATAAAACAAGCATATTCCTCTTGTTTCTTTATTAAAGAATAATGTTGCATAACTAAGGCCCAACATTTATTTGCCAGGACTAGGAGTCATCTTGCCCTTTCTCGGACTAGAGTTCCTGATAGATTAAAAAGAACAAAGCTTCCAATTTCCGAGGTATGCATCCCCGTCCCTCCCTCTTGACACACAAAATTATTACAATTCTTTCGACGAACAGGGTCTTTCTGTTCTGTAGATCTCTGTAATCAGATTATGTAGAGATTGAAGTTTGATGGAATTTATGCGCCTTCTTTTAGCGGATGTTCTTTATTTAGACTTGAATCTTATTTGATCGTAAAACCATGTGAAATTTTGAAACTTCAGTCATTCTGGTGATACCCATTTGATTTCCTTGCTTTTCGTCCTAAGTTTGTCATGTATACTGCTTTCGAAATGTGTGTTTGATTCACTTTTTTTTTTTTCTTAATTGCAATGCATTGTTAACAGTTTGGCTCATTTCGTGAAGGGCTTATTTAAACAAAGAGTTGGGAAAACGTTCACTCTTGGTAGAAATGGATCAGTTTGATGATTCAATTAGGAACCAACTAGCTGCACTTTGGCGGGTTATTAACGTAACTAGAGGCTTTAAGGAGGACACCGTCCCATGTCAAATTGAAGAGGTACTTAAAGCTCGAGTCTTGCCCCATGTTTTCATTATTTTTCACCTGCCAGGATTCTGTATGATTTGTTTCCATTTCTCAGGGCCTTTTTCTTGGTTCTGTCGGTGCTGCCAATAACAAGGATGGACTCAAGAGCAAGAATATTACACATGTCTTGACCGTAGCTAGTTCGATACGTCCTGCTTATCCTGGTCATTTTGCATATAAAGTCATTGGAGGTGTGGTCTATCATCCTTTTATTTGGTGAAATTCTATGTTTCTGAACCCACATTTGTCGCCTTCATGAATTTCCACCTTCATAATTCTTGATCTATAACCACTATCACATCAGTTTTTGTAGTCCTATTCTCTGCAGTTCTCATATCTGGTTTTCTTATCTCCGCCTAATGGTTCACTCCTTTATTGTTAGCTATTAATTTGTTGCAACTGCAGTTACTTTTTGACTTTGCTATGTGTGCATACTGTACTTCTGTTCACTGACTTTAAACTTAGTCCATTTTGTGGAACCGTCACTTGTCTTCTTAAATATTTCATTTATGTTCCTCCTGTAATACTGTAATTAATTTATTGAAAAAGATTTGCCACCATCACGTGCATTAATTTTTTTTGAACCTCTGAAATTTTGGATGCAGAACATTTTGACTCTGCTAATGGATATAACTTCATGGCTTTATAGACACAAAATTCTCTTTAACTTAAGTGTTTCTTTCTGAGACAGTTGCGGATAGAGAAGAAACCAATTTGAGACAGTACTTTGATGAATGTTTCAATTTCATTGATGAAGCTAAGGGACAGGGTGGTGGTGTTTTGGTTCATTGCTTTGTTGGAAAATCACGAAGGTGATTCCTCTTTTTATGAATAGATTAATTTCCTTTTGGGGTCATGTTTTGTTTCATGATCTTGGCATTCATTATCAATATTCCATTGCCACAAATTGGTAAAGCAGTCCTCATAGTAATTCCTTGAAAAAAATCTTTAGCTTCAAAACAATGACCTGGCACATTTGTGGACAAGTTTACATTATCAAAAAAATAATATTGGCTTACACAACTGTGTTGAGGCTATTGAACTTTATATAGCTATGTTAATCATGGGTACACATGTTTATTCTTTGTACTGCAAATTAAAATTGTGATTATAAGTTTTGTTTGAAAAAGGTTTCTAGGTAAGCTTAGTTCATTTGTTATGTGCCTACAAATTTGCAGAACTTGTTAGCAATACTTGTAACAGTCAACGAAAAATATTATTTGATTGGGACAATCATCAGTAGCGAATAGTCAATAAATGCCTTTATAATAGCTGGTGGTTGGATAGTTCCCAAAATATTGGGCAAAATGGTTATCTTTACTTGTATTTAAATAAGTAATGAAAGCCATAAAAGGGAGAACCTTTCATCTTATATTACCATTAATTTATTAGCTTATTTAGTTTCTTCCTTAACTTGAGAGCTTTACCCGCTTGTAACATTCCATGACAAGGTTGAGGCCAAGTTAAGGGTTGTGTGGATCTGGCAACTAACAAAAAGTTATTAGAGCATGGTTTCGATGAGAGCCACTCTCCAAGAGATCCATCCATACAACCCATGTAAGAATCTCAACATCTCACTGTAGAAAAATTTCCACAGATGGAAAAAGTGGTCTATAATAAGTACATTCAACTATAAACCTTTATAGAAACATTCTCTTCAAAGGAACTAGATGAAGTTTCTTCCAACCCTCCTCCCATTAATCCTCACACAAATGCGTACCCAAACTACACTCAAAATAGCCAATCTGGACACGTCACCTACATGTAACCATCTCATCCCACTAATAATTTCCAAAACCCTCTAGTCTACATGTTTTTTGATAAATAAATGAATTTCATTAACTCAAGCAAAAATTGTACATCATTACAATGAATCAATCATAAATGCTACAATTAAAACAAGATGAACTTTAGAGATTCCATAAGTTTCTTGTTCTGGTACTTGCATATAGATGATCACCATGAGCCAAGAGGACTTCTCTAATCCAATTGATATTTTTATCAGCTAGGATGTGGTTATTGCCCAACTCCTTCCTGTGCAGCTTGGAATTTCGCTCTCTCCAAATGGCATAAATGGAGCAAGTGAAAGCTGTTTCTAGAATGACTCCATCCTATTTCATGGATCTCACTATTTTAATAACCCAATCCGGTATATGTTCCCGTTCCCTTTGAGTGCAAGGTACTTGCATTACCAAACACATTTACCAATCACAAACCCATCAATTCAATCAAAATCATGGAACCATTATTCCTTGAGTTGTTAAACTTGATTGCCCACATCGTGATGGCATAGAAGATCCTATTAGTTGGTTAGAAAGAACCGAGCAATTTTTTTTAAAATTTCACAAAATGCTTGCTTCAGAAAAGGTAGCCTTGGCTGCATTCCACTTAGATTGACGAGTCTATCTATGGTATCAAAATCTCAAGCGCACTCGAGTTTGAATGACATGGGATGAATTCAAGCAAGTTATCGATGATCAGTGGCCAACCTTGCGTAAGGACTTCTATGGAGAGTTAACGAAATTAACACAAACTGGTATCATGAAGGATTACTAGCTCGCTTTCTTGCGGGGTTGGGAATTTAACAAAACAATAAGTTAGTTGTTTGTTAGTGGAGTAAAGGAAGCTATAAAGGAAATGTTTGGGTTGCAAACCTTGAATTCCTTCCACATGTATCTAGCCTTGCACATCTCTTTGAAATTAGTTATTTTACCTGAAATATGATCAGTGACACCAAAATTCAATACCCATGACTGTTTTCTAAGGATAGATGAATAACAAGTTGTTTGGTTACTTTGATGAGGACAGATGCCACCAAAGAAGATGATGTCTGTTGAGTTGACTGATACTGCAAGTACTCCGTATGCTCATCTTAAGATAAGATAGCGGATGGTTGTGTGCTACCCCATGGCCTCCTTTAGCTTGAAACCAGATTGTGCTGCAAGTACTGACCTATCAAAATTGTTCTTTAATGGACTCTCTTTAGCTATAGAAAGAAAGAGTATAAAATATACTTCTGATTTGCATCGCCTTAACATCAAAGGGAATAGGCAAAAAAGAATTCAACTCTTCAAATGCATGTTTCAGTTTTTCAAAATATTCAATCAAATTTCCTTCTTGTCTAGATTGAAACAACTCGACAAATCTATCATACATGTAAAGCATATCATTGGAATAAAGAATCTTAGTATAGTCCCAAGCTTGCTTACAAGCACTAACACAAGGGAACATAATTTAGATTTCGGGTTCCATAGAATCGAAAAGAATATGTAGCAATTGTGTATCATCAAATTGCCAATTTTGAATATTTTCTGATCAATTATGATATCAGATTTGAGATGGGATAACTTTTTCTAACCTTTGAAGAACAATTCTATATTCTTAGACCAGAAGGAATAGTTATCATTTAAACATTGTTTGGTGATTTGTAGATTGGAGGATCCCATTGTTGAGATAGTTGTCAAGACACTCATCGATGACTTTTCACTAGAGTGACATATTACTGGTGTATTTGACGAATTTGTTGACTAATGAACATTAATAATTCTACTGACATTGCTCTGGAACATGTGATAGACTCCACTAATAACAAGATCTCAGGTTCTGGTTGAATTTGACATATTTCCAGGTGTCAAAGGGAGGTTTTGGTGGTTTGGGGTTAACATGGGTCTGATACCATGTTAAGGATATTAAGGCAGCATTAGAGAATGCAATTAAGGACTTGATACAATCTCAAGACCCCATGTTAGAACTCTAGTCTTAGAACACTAGAGATTACTGTATTATTTTAATATAACCGTAATGTCTATAACTCATTACAGTATAGCAGTATGAAGTTTCTTCCCAAACCAGAGCATAATCGCTCCTCAGAAGGTATGAATATCCTTCTGCCACAAACTTGTCTCACTTTCTCTCTCTACCCCCTCTCTTCTCTCTCCCCCTTACATAAATCCCCTCCCCAGGTACATTCTGTTATGCCTAACTACTTTGCCACCTCAGCTGATAACTAACTTCCCTCCTGGCCCATTGTTCTTTCTTCTGGAATACACCTTCCACACTATCGGTTTATTCCCTTTCCTATTGTCCCTCTCATTTGCTAAATCACCCTCTCCCCCATAAGTTCTATCATTGCCCCCTCCTGAAAGAGTAGCCTTGTCCTCAATGCTGAAGTGAGGAAATTGGCTCCAAATCACATATTCATCCTCCCATGTTGCTTGTTCCATTGTCTAGCCCTTCCACTTGACCAATCATTGTTGTGTTGAGTCCCCAAATGACGTAACTGTTCTGCTGGCCAGCACACATTCAGGTTCCACCATATCTTCCAATTCTACTTCCATACCTTTTGGTGACGCAGCCTCCACCAAATAATTGCCCACTGCCTTCTTTAGTTGCGAAATATGGAATATTGGATGAGCTCTAGAGTTAGGAGGTAGTTTGAGTTTATAGGCCACTGCTTCCAATTTGTTCAGAATTTGAAAGGGACCAAAGTACCTTGCTGCTAACTTTTGGTTGATGCGTCTGGCCACGGTGAGCTATCTATGAGGGCGTAGCTTTAGGAAACCCCACTCCCCCACTTGAAATGATTGAGGAGTGCGTTTTTTGTCAGCATACTTCTTCATTTGCTCCTGAGCTCTATGCAGATTGTACTTCAGCTGGTTTAAGGCTTCATCTCTATCCAGTAAGTCTCTAGCCACTGCCTCAACTCTTGTCTGCCCTTGCAAATACCGCACAAGTGTAGGTGGCTTCCTCCCGTACACCACTTCAAATGGTGTTGAACTCGTGGAGATATGAAAAGTAGTGTTATACCACAATTCAGCCCATGAAATCCAATAGGACCAATGCTTAGGTTGTTCTGAAGCAAAACATCTCAAGTAGGTTTCTAAACAGCTATTGAGAACCTCAGTTTGTCCATTCATTTCTGGATGATGAGATGAACTCATTTTAAGCATGGTTTCTTGTAGCCGAAATAATTCTCTCCAAAAATGACTTACAAACAAAGGATCATGATCACTTCTAGTTGACAAAGGGACTCCATGTAGGCGCACTATTTCTTTAGCAAACACTTCAGCCACACTCTTGGCAGTATATGGATGCTTTAAGAGAATGAAATGGCCATATTTCGAGAGCCTATTCACCACAACTAGCACTGCCTCAAATCCTTTAGACCTTGGAAGTTCTGTGATGAAATCCATCGAAATATCTTCCCAAATCTGATTAGGAATAGGTAGAGGTTGTAGCAAACCCCCAGGTGATGTTGCAACATATTTTTGTCTTTGACATGTGTCACAAGACTTGACAAAGTCTTGGATAGTCCTTTCATTCCAATCCAATAGAGATTACTAGCAATCCTTTGGTAAGTACGCAAAAACCCTGAATGGCCCCCAATAGGTGAAGAATGATATTCTTTTAGGAGGGTGGGAATCAATGAGGATGTAGCAGAAATAACCAGCCTTCCTTTGTGCAAAAGAACCCCTTTATGCCACGAGAAACCAGATTTGGGTTTCGGCTTCTGCTGCAATTCTTGGATGATTTTACACAATGTCGGATCGTGTTGTACCTCCTGCTATATTTGCTTACCTTCTGCCCACATTGGAAAGGATACCATGGTCTGAAATTCCCCTTTTTCGTAAACCCGTGACAAGGCATCAGCTGCCTTGTTTTCTGGTCCCGGTTTATACATGATTTCAAAGTGATACCCCAAAAGTTTTGACATCCAACACTGCTGATCTATTGTGGTAATTCTTTGTTGCAACAAATGGCGTAGACTTTTCTGATCGGAATAAACCATAAAAGGGCGCCCAAGCAAGTAATGGAACCAATGGTTCACTGCCAACACTAATGCCATCAATTCTTTCTCATAGGCCGACTTTGAAAGATTCCCTGCTGAAAAAGCTTTGCTGAAATAAGCTATGGGTCTGCGGTTTTACATCAGGACTGCTCCCACTCCACTTCCTGAGGCATCGCATTCAATCTCAAAAGGTTGGGAGAAATTAGGAAGAGCTAGGACCGGGGATGTTGTCAAAGCTTTTTTGAGAGCCTCAAAGGACTCTAAAGCGGCAGAATTCCAATGGAACCCTTCCTTCTTAGTCAGTTCGGTAAGTGGTTTGGCTATTTTCCCATAATTCATAATGAACTTGCGATAGTACCCGGTTAAGCCTAGGAATCCTCCGACTCCTTTAACATTCCTAGGAATAGGCCATGTCAACACACTACTGATCTTAGCCGAATCCACTGCTACTCCTTCCCCTGAAATAATGCCCCAAATACTCCACTGTATGTCTTCCAAAGCTGCACTTCTGTTGATTAGCCACAAATTTATTATTTTGCAAAACCTCCAAAACGCTGGACAAATGAGAAAGATGAGAACTCCAATCTACACTATAGACCAGAATATCATAAAAAAAACCAACACAAATTTTCTAAGAAAAGATTGGAAAATATCATACATTGTAGCCTGAAAGGTTGTCGGCGCATTGGTTAAACCAAACGGCATTACTAAGAACTCGTAATGACCGTTGTGTGTCCGGAAAGCTGTCTTGTGTATGTCTTCCTCCACCACCCTAATTTGGTGATAACTGGACTTAAGGTCTATCTTAGAAAAAACATGAGCATTGTGCAGTTTATCCAAGAGCTCATCCACCACGGGAATATGGTACTTATTTGGTATTGTAACCCTATTTAATGCTCTATAATCAACGCACATTCTCCAAGTCGCATCCTTCTTCCTCACTAAAATGACTGGACTAGAGTAAGCACTTGAACTTTGCCAAATGATTCCCACTTGCAACATCTGTTGGACTTGTTTCTCAATCTCATCTTTATGGTAATGAGGGTAACGGTAGGGTCTGACACTAATGAGACCTTGTCCTTGCTGCAAAACAATGGCATGAGAATGTCTCCTCTTTGGAGGTAGTCCCCTCAGCTCTTGAAAGACTTCTGTGAACTGATTCAGCACCCTTTTTAGCTCCCTTTGTTCTGATGTGTTTAGCTTGGGTGGTTGAATTTCTGATGCTACAACAGCTTCCGCTTCATGAAACTCACCCGATAAACTTGCTAGTAGACTGTGTAAGGATGCTGGCCCTTCCAAGTGCTGACTTCCTCTCGGCTGGGCTGACCTGAAGTCAGCATTGCTGCATAATGTAACACCTCTTCCCTCATATTGAAACTACATGGTCCTTTCTTTCCAATCAACAATAACCTTCCCCAAAGTTTGCAACCATGCCACTCCTAAAATGATATCCATGCCTCCCAACTCCAACACATATGCATCAATCTTCAACTCTAAGTCCCCCATCCGAATGGGAATTGCTATACACCTTTCATTTGTGGAAATCTTATGGCCGTCTCCCAAACGAATTCCCAAATTCCTTGTCATTGTTACCTTTAATCGCAAACCACTAACAAGTTCTGGAGAAATGAAGTTGTGGCTTGCTCCACTGTCAACCAGAACTACGATAGGAACCCCACGAATCTCTCCCTCAATCCTCATAGTTTTGCTCTCCGATAACACCATCTTATGGATCCTAAACACCCCCATAGCTCGGCATTCTAGAGCAACCTCATCATCCTCGGAAACCTCCCCTTCAATGGCTATTATTTCCCCATCGTCGTTTAAGGTCTTATTGTCATCCAATATTAACAACCGTAGTTATCGTTCAGAGCACTGATGTAGGGGATGAAAATTTTCTCCACATCTGAAGCACAACCCTTTGCCTTGCGATCCATCAGTTCTTGATACGAAATGTGCCGCAATCCTCTATTTTTTTACATGGGTGTCCTTCGATCCCCTTCTACTCGTCTGGTTAATGCCCTTGGGTGAGTTCCAGCCCCTGGGTTCGGCGGTCTAGTGTGGAAACGGTGGCCCGTCGAGTTTCGGGTTAGACCCGACCCGACATCTCCTCTACCCGCTCCATAGCCCAAGTATTTGAGGAGCCCGACTCTATATGTGTCGGGTGAACCCGATTATGGCTTCTATACCCAGTGTCTCCTCTGTGATGCCAGGTACGATGTCGTGGAATGAAAGTTTTGTAGCTTCTTTGGTCCCCGTACATCTTCTCCTCCACAGCTCTTGCCACTTTCATCATCTGAACCCTGTTGGTTGGACTGAAGATGTGCACCCTTCGTCGGATCTCAATGTGCAACCCACTCATGAAGTAACCCATGAATTGTGCTTCCGGTAAGTGTCCCCCCTGAGAAGACACAAACTCGAAAGCTTCAATGTATTCATCTAGCGTGCCCGTTTGCCGCAAATCAGAGAGTTCTTCAAATGAGTTCTCAAATCTCCTTCCTCCATATCTGTTGATTAAAGCTTATTTCAACTTCCCCCATGTTAGCTCCACTGCAGTCTCTCGGAGGAGATTGAACCAGTGAATGGTCGATCCCTCCATACTTAATAACACCAGTTTGATCTTCACCTCTTTAGAAGTCCCATGAACTTCGAAATAAATTTCTGCTCGGGTAATTCATCCTACTGGATCAGACCCATCGAACATGGGCAACTCTACCTTTCTCACCGACATTTTGTACTCTTCCATATTGCCCAAAGAATGCTCCGATTGAATATGCTGCTGAGTACGCTGAGTACCCCTGTCTCCCTCCATATTCAACCTCCTCTCATAAGTCTCACTTCCTTGTCCCTACTCTGGACGCTTGGCCATCATTTTACTCATCTCCACCAGTAATGCCCGCTGCATCTCCCCCATGGCCACTCACATGGATGATTGTATATCTTCTACCCCAGCTTCAAGACTAGCCATTACGAGATTCCAATAGCTCAACTCTATCCGACATCTTTGGTGGCATGAAGATGGATCTCCAACATTAAATGAAGAAAAGCAGGAAGAAAACTACCCGCCCTTCCGATGAGTATCCGGCAGGTCGGACCAATGTTAGAACTCTAGTCTTATAACACTAGAGATTGCTGTATTATTTCAATATAACCGTAATGTCTATAGCTCATTACAGTATAGCAGTATGAAGTTTCTCCCCAAACCAGAGCAGAATCGCTCCTCAGAAGGTATGAATATCCTTCTGCCACAAACTTGTCTTTCTCTCTCTACCCCCTCTCTTCTCTCTCCCCCTTACATAAATCCCCTCCCCAGGTACATTCTGTTATGCCTAACTACTTTGCCACCTCAACTGATAACTAACTTCCCTCCTAGCCCACTGTTCTTTCTTGTGGAATACACCTTCCACACTATCGGTTTATTCCCTTTCCTATTGTCCCTCTTATTTGCTAAATCACCCTCTCCCCCATAAGTTCTATCACCATGTAGCCATTTTATAATAGTAAGAATCAATTACATAAGAAAAGTTGATCTTAGGAATAAATATGAAATTATATAGTTTGATTTTTCCTAATAGTTACTATTAATTTATCAGCTTATCCCTTTCTTAACTAGAGAGCTTTACTTGTCTATAACCATTCCATGCCGAGGTCAAGGCTGAGCTAAGACGTGTGTGAATCTAGCACCTAACGTCTTTACTTTTGCTTGGGAACATAAATGGCATCTTTCGTAACGTAAGGATACTTTTGAGTCCTATTGAACACCTGTAACTGCATAACTGATATTCAAAAAGTAGTGAACCAGGGTTTATTGATGGTGTATGCTTGAACTATGGTCTCTCAATCCGAGCTGAACATTTTATGCGTAGGGGTGGTGTGCATTTCAGTCAAGGACTCAGTTTACCAAAATAATCCTCTTCAATTATTTCTGTTTGGTGATTGTTCCGTCATTTTAAATTAGCAGTTAGAGATTGTATAACATAAAGGTTCCCTGAGACAAATTCTTCTTGTGAGTTGTAACTAAAAAGAAATAATGGAAGAAAATATATTATGCTATTGTTGAACTTCAGAGGAGGTAGTCAATCATGCTAAACTTCCAGCTGGACTGAAAACTTTTACTTCCTGTCTTCTCTTTCAGTGTCACTATAGTTGTTGCTTATTTGATGAGAAAGCACGGTATGAATTTATGTCAAGCTCTGGAATATGTAAAGAGTAGGCGGCCGCAAGCAGCTCCTAATTTTGGTTTCATTTCTCAGCTTCGAGATTTTGAGAAATCTCTTCAAGTTCAAGATGCAGCCAAATAGATTCTTTTGCAAACTTTATCACCACTTTTTGTTGAATGTGGACTTGGAGGATTCATGGATATATTTCTGTTGTTTTTCTGTAATCAACATATGGAATTGAATGCATATCAGTTCGCTCAAAATGGTGAACTTTTTAAATTTAGCCATAGACATGTCTAAACTAGCTGTCTATTTATAACAAAACTCTCTTAAACCACGTTTATCAGATCTTTTTGTCAATTAAAGAGACTCGGTTGTCCGAATCTTGCATTGACTTTCTGAAAGCAGTTTGTGGCTCATTGAAACATCCCACTTCCATGTTAATCTTAGCAATGATATTTGCCATCAGTTCAAAATAAACTTATTGCCCGATTTTCCCCTTCATCATCAACAAAATTTAGGAATTATTTGCAAGGTAATCTTGAATAGCATGACAAACAATGACCATGGGAAACTTGTAGAACAAAGTTTCTATCTTTACACTTTGCGGAAGCGATATAAGCTGTTAGATGACAGTATATCGCTTTGAAGATCCTAGTTATGTAATCGAATTGATGTAGACTAAATTTGAGATAAATTTTTAATAATAGTGTATTTTTTTTCTTGAAGCGTCTTTCTTTTATGAGCATTTTTGAATCCATCTCAGATAAGAAGCTCGATTCGTTTCAGGTTACGACTTATCCATTAACATTCTGGACTCTATTAAATGAAACTATCAATAAATAAGTATGCTAGGTAACAATTCTCAAGCCTTCCTTAACATTGTCTCGTACACGACAACAAATATTAGACCTAAGATAGCGTTGTCTTACTATGATTTTGAATGCAAGTATGCTTCGAATAGAATGAGGACAGACACGACACATCTTTTAAAGATTCTCGCGCGTATTCCCTTTGGTGTCTAAGTTCCTCTTACCACCCATAGAGAGGTGAAGTATCTCTTACTCTTAACCAATGTTACGAATACCGTACCGGGGTCGGTACCGAATTAAGCTCTAGAACGGAACGGTACCGGTACCGGTCTGTATCGGGTACCGTTTCGAGAAATTTTTTAAATTTATAAAATAGTCCATAAAATTTTTAAAAATTACAAAATAGTCCATATTGATATATTATATAGTTGTACTGTATACTTTAC
>JANIHZ010000209.1:37671376-37685890 GCA_027478365.1 Erythroxylum rufum | reverse complement strand
ATCTGATTAAATATTTGAGGTTTATAGAAAGACGTTTCGAATAGTTTTTAAGATGAATAAGATGAAAAAAAAATTATATCGGGATTTTCCGGATTAGTCTAAGGTTTCTAACGCGGATTCGAGGTTCCCGTTTGATTTTCGTAAGAGGTTGGACATCCGATTATGGGTTCCAACAGTTAAGGATGTGCAAGTACAAATTGATAAATTTACCTTTCCCACATACTTCTATATATTGGATATCGGAGAAGATGTGGAAACCCTTATGGTCTTTAGACGACCATTCCTTGCCATTGCTCGCTCAATAATTGACGATGATGGGGTGAACTAACTCTAAGAGTAGGAAGCCAGTAAATAACCTTCAAAGTATTAAAGAAAGACAACAGTTCTCTTTTACCTCTAACTAATATCAAGGAAACCGAACCTCGAGGACAATGGGAAGGTATTGAGGATCTTAGGAATGCATTCAGAAAGAAATGATCGCATAGAAGAAGGAGAAAGAAGGAGAATCACAAAGAATGTGGAATCTAGAGCATGGTAGCTCATGTGCAAATTGTGAGATCAGTGACTTCACTACCATTGCACCATTCATTTGAACCACTGTGAGCAAAGTAGAGTATCGAGCTACCGACCTTAAAAAAAGCATTGCATGGGAGGTACCCCATGGAATTTTATTTCCTTTGATTGTTTTTAGAAAGTTGGAATTATGTAGTTAGGATTATTTCGTTTCCAAATAAAATCGAGAAGGCATAAGACTTTGACATGAATTTGATGATCGATGAAGTACATGAAGAGAGGTGAAAGGGCCATAAAGAGTTAATAAGTGATTTTGTAAAGTAAAGAAGGACAAAAGGAAAAAATAAAAAATAAAAAATTGGTGGATCGTGGCTTGCGGCAAGGTGAAAAAAAAGGACATGCGACTATCATTATCAAATTTTACCAATTTACCCTCCAATCACCTATATATTCATTTCTAACTTCACTTTTTCACTCACTTTTGTTTTTACTTTATCTCTCTAAGCTTTAAACCTCCAAACACTCTCACTTCCCTCTACCCAAATTTCAAACTTCTAGTTTCTTCCAACTTCTACCAACTCGTAAGCCAGTATGTTGCATATTAAGCAAACAATAAAGTGCAATCAAACAGCAGGGTGAAACCAAGTCTTGGGACGAGGGAAAAGGAGCAGGGTAGCTGATTACGAAGTACCTTTCTCGATCTTCTTAGATGAGGAAAGTACTCATTTTCATTCTCTTCTCAATAAACAAATTATGGTTCCAAAGTATTTTCATTTTGAAACTTTAAATAGATTAAAATTGCGAGACAAGTCAAACATTTAGCAGAGAAAATTCAATGGGGTTACTTCATTCAATTTCAATTACCAATTTACAAAGAACTTACCTTAGAATTTTTTACATCCATTCAGTACGAATCCAACAAACCTAGGGAATTGTGGTTTAGGTTACGGGGATAACCTTATGGGCTTGATTATGAAACTTTGTATGAAATTTGTGGTTTCCCCAAGTCTTTCTTAGTGAATTAGCACGATGATTTCTGTGTTAACCCCTGCTGGACTGAACTAACTGGGTTAAAGTGTTTCGATACTAAGAACACACACAACAATATCATTAGGAGCCACAAACACTTGTTGATGCACAAATTCATGTGTCAAACCATTTTTAACAAAACGAAAACCAACAAGTGTTCGATGAAAGAACTTTTCATGTTATAGTGTATGGATCATAGCATCCTTGTTTGCACAATCAATTATTACTGCTCAAAAGAAGAGGAGCAACAACTTAGGAATGAGTTACTTAGTTTCAGCCATGGCTAATAACTATGGAGTTGAGAGCAACGGACTCACAGTCTACTGTTTTGAATTCATGAACCATCATCATCTATGGTGAGTTGAAATCCTGAAATCCCATAATATGGAACTCTGAGATATTAGTGCCAAGACACATATCAAGGGCAAAACTGGTCAAGCCAGTTTAAGAGCCCAACAACAACAAGAAGAGGATTCGACTAGCTAGGAATCCAAGGAAGAAGAAGAAACAGAAGAACCGGGGTGGAAGAAAGTACTGGATACAATCTCCACAAACACCAAGGTAATTACAGATACACCTGTGGAGAACTTTAGAAGGATGAAGGAGATGGCCTGAACTCAACAACGTTAGAGCCGAGACATACATCGTATCAATCATTATTTCGAGGCTCAGGGCATTCAACTACCACCTCTAACACCATCCTTGCCTCCATCACCATAAGGCTTTGTTCTAACCCCTTTTTCTTTTTTTTAATTTAATCTTCATTTTTTATTTTTGTTTTTGTTTTAATTTAATTTATGTTTCTTCTTTCCTTATGTGTTTATTTTTCCCCTTCTCACATTAAGGATAATGTGTTGCTCAAGTGTGGGGAGGGTTATGTATTTTACTTTGAATGTGGTTTTGCATTAAGTTGCATTTTGTGAATTGTGTGAAGGTGTCAATGACTTAGATGGATTGGAATTGATTTACTTTTGAACATAGTCTATTAGGTTGTGAAGAATCATTAGCACACAAAATTAGTAAATTGGGGTCTTTGGCTAAATTAGCAGCTTAAGTAGGATTTAGTGTTAGTTTGTCACCTTCTAAATTGTCACATTCATTCATAATTTGAGGCCTTTCGACTTAAGTAGCTTTGCAAGTATTTTTCATGGAAATGAGTAGCTAAAGCAACAAGGTAGGTATATAAAAAAATCATGTTTGTTAATTTTAAAATAAATCACTATTTTTTTGGCCTTCGAGTTATGAATAAAGCTAGTAGCCAGCTAAGAACGTTATGTAGCTGAGTAACCAGATCAACATGCATCACAAATGTGTGCCTTCACATAAAAAGTCTATAATGACGTTCCAACCAAGCAGCTTAATAAAAAATATGACTTAGTTGAGTAGTTGGATCGACATTCATTACCAACATTTGCCTCTGCGTAAAAAGACCAAGTCCATGTTCACAAAAAAAAATGTTTTCAAATAAAAACCTACCAAACTTGTAATAGCTTGATTTTTCATGAAAACGTACTTAGGAGTAGTTACAAAGTCTGAATGACCAAAGAATTATTAATGCATGTGTGCAATCGAAAAGGATAAACAATTTAACACTTGAGTCTGGATTAATTTGTATATTTAGTTCAAAGCCCCAAGGCACAAATTTTGCATGTTAATGATTTGAAATGACTCGAATGATTGTATTTAAAATTAAATTTATTTCATAAAGGTGAAGCCATTGTCTCATTATTGCATTGTGTGCTGTGTGAATTTTTTTTGTGTTTGTTGTTTTGTTTACTTGAGGACAAGAAAATGTTTAAGTGTGGGAATGTTAATAAGTGTGAATTGCATCATTTTTTAGGGCTTAGTTTGATATGTATTTAAGTTTTAACTTAATCTTTTAGTAAGTGTTTAGGTTAAAATTGTGTTAGTTTGTTAATTAATTGTGTTTAAGTGTTTTTATGGGTTAGTACAAGTTTTTGAGGTTAATTATTATGTCTTTGAGGTACCTTTATATGTTTGTTAGTGTTTCAGGGTCAACATTGAAGAACAGAGAAGTTTCGGAGACACTTGGGCTGAAACAATAGCCCAAGATCGTGGCACAACAGGCTACGATCGTGACAGAAGCACTAGAGTCAGCCTACGTTCGTGTCATGATTGTGATGGAAGCCTAGGACATGACCCATGATCGTGGCCTGATTGCCACGATCATGACAAGAGACTCAGATATGGCCCACGATCATGGCTTGCAGGGCCACGGTTGTGGCCTACATCGGGCAGATACGCAGATACTAAAAAATGTTCAGTTTTGAGGGAGTTTTTGGACCTTTTGGACCCCGAACAAAACCTAAGGCTTCCCAGAACATAAAAGGTATATAAAGAATAAGACAAAGAAGATGAAAGAGCTTTTGCATCAGCCACTTTGGAGAGAAACCCTAGAGAGAATTTTTGAGAGATTGAGAAAGAGAAGAAGGAAGAGGGAAGTGGAGAAGAAGTAGACATCGACGTACTTCCTGAATTTGGAGTTTTCTGATGTCGCTGCCTCTCGTCTCCATTTAGAACCGTATTTCCTATTATCTTTCATTTTATTATTGTATAGAATTGGGAATAGCAGTTTGATGATAGGATTGTGAATATTGAAATATTCTATACTCACCTTTAGGTTTTTTTATCTTTGATTTAATAAAATCTGATTGTTTATGTTTATTAGATTTATTATGATTGATTTTTGTAATTGCATAATTCAGTAATAGACTGAAAGGGTGAATCAAATGAAAAATAATTAAATTGGGCTAATGAGAGTTAGGTGATTTAATAAGAACAGGAAATTAATCAAATCAGTAATTGTGTGAAGAGAGATCTCATATAGGTTCCTAATAGTTTATTGGACAACTTCAGATTTAATTAGGGATTTGAATATATTGTTAATTGAGGAATTGTAATTTTCTATAATTTGATTAGGGTTTATAATTTAGGGTTAATGGTTATAACTCGAGAGAGAGTAATTAACCTTAGGATCGTCTAGGACCAATAATCCAATAATTCATAATCAATTAGGTTAGCGTTAAAGATAGGTAAAAATTCCCCTTTCTCTCAATTGATAGTTCCTTTAGGTTGATTCTTGAGTATGTGTTGCAACTGCTACTTTGTTAATATTTTGTAATTGATTCTTGGAATTTAGTTGCATGATTGAATTAAATTCTTGCCTTAGTTTTGTTACATTTTGAATTACTGCGAATTGTTTTGGCTTTAGATTTTAGGATTAGATTATCCTTCCTCATGGGATTGACACCTTAGGTACTACGCGAACGACCCGTATGCTTGCAGATTATCGAGGTTATTAATTAGAACTTACACACATCGAAAAACCACCATCATAACCCTTCTTATTATCTTAATCATACCATCCCTAAACCCTATTACAACCTTATAAAGACCTTTTGATTTTTGTTTTTAGTTTATACATAAGTGGTGGAGATGTGATAATATTGCGAGCCTATGGTAAGAGTTCTACTTTGCATTAATTGAGAGTTTGATACTTTTCACCCTATACACTTAAGTCTGTTGAGTGGGATCTTAGTAAGGGTGTAAAGTTTGTATTTTTGATTTCAATGTGATTATTGACATGATTACTATTTATATTGAATTATGAAGTTAGGTCTAAGATGACTTAATTCTAATTATATGTTAATTTAATGATTAATATGAATTAATGATTTAAAGTATGAATGGACAGGCTGAGATTAGTGAGGGATAGTTGTTGTAAAGTTAATAATTTTGAATATGATTTGCTTGAGGACAAGCAAAAGCTTAAATTTGTAGATGTTTGATAGATGCATAGTTGATTATAATTACACACCCATATTTGATGTATTTTACTTAATCTTTTGTAGTTTTGTTATATTTTTGGTACCTAATTCTCTCCATGTGCATTTAAATGTTACAATTGCCTTTATGGACCAAAAATGAGAAGAATTTGGATTAAAAAAAGTGGCATAAAATGAAGTTTTGAAGTAATTTAAAGATACATGGCCATGTGTGTGCCCGTGTAAGTGTCAATGCCTATGTAGAATCACGAATTCAGGTATTTTCTATTATACAAAATCTCTTACACACCAGTGGAGCAAACCATGTAGATCCTAAAAGCCCTAAATTTTGTTATAAAAGGCCAAAAGAAAACTTATAAAACTTTATTTCCAAACTCTTCCAACACACCAAGCCAGGTAACCCTCTTTCCTTTTTGGTTTTCCTTTCAGGGTTTTCATAGTCAATCTGTTGCGCCATGTTTCTTACTCAACTATTTAACGTATGGTCATCCTCAGATTCCATCAATAATATTGGCATCTTTCTCCAAGTTATTCCATGCTTGTTGAATCTGAGAATTTGCTTTTGATTTACTGTTGTAGCTCTGCTTTGGCGCTAATTTTCTAAATATTCTTATCCCTTGTTTTCTTTATTGCATCTTTGCATCTATGTTTTGGATTCTACCTGTCGGTGTTAGGAATCAGGTTCTCTCAAAACCCCAAAAGGAAAACACACATGAAAGAACAATAAGATTAACGGAAACAACCCAATTCAGCTTTTAGATTAGAATGGCTAACCAAGCCAAGGATGTTATGTTATATTGATTGAAAAAATTATTGCAAGTACAGATTAGATTTGCAGTGCCTATGTTCCTTTAAGGCTTAAACTTTCCGTTGTTGAGAGTTATAAAGCTCCTTAAGGCAGGGTGGAGTGCTTCTAACAGCAATTGCTTGCTGGAACTTTGTGATTAGCCAAGGCTATACTGCGGCAATGATGGATGATCCATATGGGAATAACAGCGCTGCAAATGTGGAAGTAAATGAAACGACAGCCGATTTATGTCAAATAGAAGAGGTAACCAATTTCTTACTTCCGTTGATGGTTGCATTAACTTGCTATGGAACTGAATTCATCGACATCTTGATTTGGGTTTCACAACATATCTCAACCTTAACACGGCAGCTAGGCTTGTTCATAAGTGTTCTTCTGAAATCTTTAGGGTTTGTTTTTGGGTTCCATGGAAGATGCAAATAAGAAGGATGCACTCAAAAGGTCAAATATCACACACATCTTAACTGTGGCTAAGGCGTTGGAACCTTCATTTCCAAACGATTTTGTGTATAAAATTGTCAGAGGTATGAAGTTACTTAATGGCTAATTGCATTCAAGATTCACAACTTGCATGATTCTGATTGTGTTTAATTCTTGCCCAAAAACGTACCTGTTCCATAATTTTTCTCTTTCAATTGAATCTCCATGGATTTGTCAACCCCAGACCCAATTAGTCTGATGGTATCATTTCATTGGCTTTCTACTTTTTCTTTTTGTGTTAGTTTTGGACAAGGAAAATGTGTACATAGCGCAGTTCTTTGATGATTGTTTCAATTTCATTAACGAAGCTAAAAGATTGAAGGGAGGTGTGCTGGTCCATTGCTTCGGTGGAATATCTAGAAGGTGATTCCTTCTTTATACTTATTACCATCTTTGCAAAGTTATTTCAATAACTTAAATGTACCAAGATGAAGTAGTAGTTGAAGAAGGAAGTCATCTGTGGACAGGATTATGTTGCATTTATCAAGTTAAATCACGAAATTCAGTCACACATTCATGTCTCTTGATTGGCTTGAAGTTCTTTCATGTTCTGCAGTGTGACTATTGTTGTTGCTTATCTCATCAAAGAACATTCTATGAAGCTATCCCAAGCTATGGATTATGTTAGACGCAGACGACCCCAGGCAGATCCTAATGCTGGGTTTATTCTACAACTACTTCTCTTTGAAAAATCTCTTCAAAGGTACAGGGCTATGTTTGTCTAATCTATTTGTCATATGGGTAACTAAATATTGATCTCTGAGCTTTAAATGTATGGAAGAAGTTAAAAATGTAACAAAAGATGCTTTTGGTGATCTGTCAGATCCGTTTCCCTGACATTCAGTAAACCATTTCAAGTTATCCCTATTCTGATCTTGGTTTCTCGCAATATTCATTCATTCATTGATCTTTTCTATTTTTTAATTCTTTAAGACGTATGTTGGACTTGCAAATAAGTTGATAATTTTGGTGTAAATTCTTTTGATGCAGCATAGGAAAGCCGAAGGTTGACTGTTGTACTATTTGCTAACAAGGAACTACTTTTCCTTATGGTTGCTTCTTTATGCTTTCCAAAGTGGAAGAGAAGTTCGAGGCAAGAAGTTGAGTGTAGAGAGAAGCTACGAAAATACTTGTGCATGTTAACTTTAGAAACAAAATGAACCATTATTTTGGTAATGAATTTTACGGCGTATTTTCCATGTTGGGTGGCAATATTTGAAGGATAGTTTGTATCTGTACCAAATTTTGTTAAACGAAACAAGTTATGCGATGATAGTTGGAGAAGTGAAGAATTCATCTGGTTATAGATGCTCTATTTTGTCCATCATATGCCTTGGAGAACCAATCACATACGCACCTACAGAGGCATGCGCTTATACTTGCTCATGCTGAAAGAAATAACAGTGCGTATGAGAAGTTTTCGTGTCATAGTTTAAGCTAGTATATCTCAGCTGCAACTAAACGAGTCCATGAAAAATTTGCCTTCTGCACGAGGTTGCTTACAGAACCAGTCTTCGAAACGAGGTTACAATGCTTCTTGATGGATGTGGGAACTGGAGATTTAACAGGTCATAGCTGGTATCTTTGTTTCAAAAATCTCATCGTTTAGAAGTTACATCTGGGGCCATCTCGCTTGGGATTTTTTATATTATTGCCTTTTAGCTCATATAGAGTATAGAACTCATGTTTCTGACGACTACATTTTTAGTGTGAAAGTTGATCAAGTTTATTACTCTAAATGCGATTACAAACAAAAGGGGAATTTTGATTATCTAAATCTTTAAACTTTATTATGTCTCAAGCTAGGAAATGAATTTAGTTATAATCACCTTTCACCATAAGAAAGAATTACGATTGCTTTGTTTATAGTGTCACGTGCATGAGTATCTCCATCTTTCGCAAGGACTAAAACAAATTGGCATCAACAATAAACCCTACCGTTTTGTCTCATTTATATTTAGACTTGCATGTAATAAATCTTCAGTTTGACTTGAATCGGACGATATCTAAACGTAATTCCATCTCTAGACATGCCTTGTATAGGATAACTCCAATCTTAATAATTCAAATTTAGTTAACTATTGCTTAAACTTAAAAATACAATAGACTTCATCATCATATTTTGTCAAATTGTGATCAATACCAAATTTCTTTGTAATGATATTACTACAAGAAATAATATCTAAAACAAAATGGTATATTATATCACTCTACTTAGTTTTCAGTCAAATATACAGCACTTCAGCTAAACAATTACTATTTCAGAATATAAATTGAGTTCAGTAAACAAACCTTTGGACCAAATAACTTCATTGAAAGTCAACAACCATCAACCATCAACATTTTTGATGTTTGCAATGCTAATCTTTTCAAAACATTGTCAATATAATTTTGTTGGTTGGGATAAAATCTCTCTTACTCTTTTTCTTAAACGATCTCCATATCATCAGTTTTCTTTGGAACTTCAAATTTTTTTATTTTAAATTCACTACTTAACAAAGATTTCAATATCTTAACTTCAGACATGTCCTTAGCAACAATAACCATATCATCAAATATAATTAAATGAATGACTCATTAAAAGGTATCTTGTAATAAAAGCAAATTTTCTACTTTCATTGAAAGTAGTCATGAATAACTATAAATATGAAGTGCATGAGTGTTTCAATTAATAAAAAGACTTATTCAACAAGTAGACATGATAATCTTTTCCTTCAATAAACAAAACCCTCAAGTTGCTAGATATCGATCTATTTTTCAAGTTCACCAAGTGGAAAAGTAGTTTGACATCCTTTTGTTTTTGTACCAACTCAAGGTCATATATGGCAATAAGAGAAGGTAAGTCTTGAATAAAACAAGTTTGCTAATTGGAAACAAAATCTCAATGTCTTAACTATAATTTTCTAATTATATGCTTTTGTAGCTAGATGAAACTTATACCTCACATCTTTCAGACCTAAAGTGCCATCTTTATTCTTAAAGATCCATTTGCAACCAATGATCTTCTTCTTTAGTAGAAATTTCACTAGCTTCTAGGTATCATTTTTTAGAGGGAATATACAATTGCATAGCTACTAACCACTTATTATTACTATTACGAAGAATAACTTCAAAATAATTATAAGGCTCATTAACATTATCTCATTGAACCAGTAATGTATATGCCACTAAATTAGTCTAAGTAAATCTTTGTGGCCTCTCCTTTTTTTGGTCTGTGTTTAGTAATATTGTATAGCTCCTTTTATAATGTATTTACATATTTTTCCTCCTCATCTTCATCATCTTTAGAATTAGAAACCTAAATTAGATGATGCTCAATATGAGATCATGATCATGTTTCTAGTCAATCTGTCTAACTCCACCTTCTTCGATGCACTCTTTTGATTTATACTATAGGAAGAGACAAAATCCTTTTTTAGGGAAGAGACAAAATCCTTTTTTAGGTGAAGCACGTAAATTTTATCAAATATAGCATTCTTGTTAACTATAATTTTTCTATGACTTTAGAATCAACACAGTATAAACTATGTCCCTTTACACCCAATTCAAATATAAGAAAGTGGAATTTTTTCTTGATTCTAATTTACCATCTTTTACATGTAACTATGCAAGGTAACCAAATACATGTAAATCAAAGTAGGTAGTAAGGTTATCAACATTCTTATTTTGGAGTCTAAAAATCAAGAATTGTATGAGAAGAGCAATCTACCAAATGAAATATTGTAGATACAACCTCAGCCCATAAATTTTTAGACAAACCAAAATATGATAACATGAAATATCCTTTATCTAATAATATTTTATTTATACACCTAAACAAAATCACTCTATTAAGGAATTTTTGCAACTATTTAATTTTTGGTTATACCATGAATTTACAAATTTAGTAAGTTCTCTATTATAGAATTTCAAACCATTATCAGCTCTTAGATGTTTAACACTTTTTATTTAATTTTTAATTAGACCACTATATTACTTAAATGTATAAAAAGGCATCACTCTTATGCACTAAGCTCATTCCTTCTTATAGCAGTTATCAATAAAGGTAAGTATGCACTAAACTCTTCCTTTAGAAGGAACTTGAGTGAATTCCCAAAAGAATATGAATGTGTGTGGACAAAAGTACCTTTGATTTTGTGAGTGATTGAACTAAAGTTGAATATTTTTATTTCCTAAGATGCAATGCTCACAAAGTTTAATTTTGAAGTGCTATACCGGCCTAGTAGTTTTCTCTTACTTAACAATGTGATACCTTTCTTACTTATATATCTTAGTCTCATATTCCATAACTGATAGTTGTAGTTTATATTATATTTTGGTATTGAGACTTGCACGAGCACACACACGGACATGTATGTTTAAATTACTTCAAAACTTCATTTTATGCCACGTTTTTATCTAAATTCTTCTCTTTTTGGTCCATAAAGGCAATTGTAACCTTTAAATGCACATTAAGAGAAATAAATACCAAAAATATAACAAAACTACAAAAGATTAAGTAAAATACATCAAATATGGATGTATAATTATAGTCGAACATGCATTTATCAAACATCTACAAACTTAGGCTTTTGCTTGTCCTCAAGCAAATCATCTTCTAAATTATTAACTTTCCAACAACTATCCCTCACTAATCTCAACCTGTCCATTTATACTTTAAATCATCAAATCATATTAATCATCAAATTAACATATAATTAGAATCAAGTCATCCTAGAGCTAACTTCATAACTCAATGTAAATAGTAATCATGTAAATAATCACATTGAAATCAAAAGCACAAACTTTACACCCTTACCAAGATTTCACTCAATAGAATTAAGTGTTTAGGGTGAAAAGGATCAAACTCTCAACTAATGCAAAGTAGAACTCTTACCATAGGGTTGCAGTATTATCACATTTCCACCACTTATGTATAAACCAAAAACAAAAATCAAAAGGTCTTTATAGGTTTATGTCATAATCATGACAGAAGATCTTTTTGTTGTGTCATGATCATGACACCCTTATCATGATCGTGACAGAAACTCGCCAGATGTGGGGTTTTTGATATATTTTAATGTTTAGAGGGTATTTTTGGACAGTATGACCTAGGTAAGACCTAAATTTAACCCTAAGTCATACATTGACTATTTAAGAACATAAAGATGATAAAGCAAACACACGTTAGAGGGGGTGATTTATGTGTGACTTTAACAAAAATTGCAAGTTACTTTCAATTCGTATAAAGATAGGGGCCTATTAAAATTTAAAACAATAAGAGCCTGTTAGACAATAGAAATCTGTTAAACGATAAGAGCTTATTAGACGATAAATCTTGTTAAAAAATTTTAAACAGAAGTCGTCTGTTAAAATGAAAGGAACCTCTTGTAAGTTGAAAACAGAAGGGACTTATTATAAAAGTGAAGGACCCTTTTGCTAAAATTAGCATAAACACATAATATAATGATAAAATTTAAAAGTTAAAAGGAGAGAAAGAATGACATAGTCGATTTATACTGGTTCAACTTATAACCTAAGCCCACGTCCAATTCCCAAGTATCCAACTTCAGTGTTTCACTAAAATCCTAAGTAATAATTTGACGAGCCTCTTCAAGCTCACGAGTATATATTTTTTAAGGTTATCTAACCTTCCAAACTAGTAGGATTTAGCTAGCCTCTACAAGCTCTCAATAGATGCAAATGTAATTTTCTCGATATGAGCTTCAATGATCTCTCTTAAAAAGAATTTTCACTTTCTAAAGCACAAGAGATTTGAAAATGATATCACTTTCATGAGAGTTGATGCTATAGATGTATTTGATCTGTTTTCACAAAACAGTGACTCTTCCTTAAGTGGACATCCTTAAGTGGACATTTCTTTCAATTAGTCATTGTTTCACTTACATCCTTGGTCAACTGGATGGATTTTAAATTTGAATAACTTCGATGTCATCTTTGACAAAAATCTTCCAGTAATCATGGAGCTAATATAAAACCTTCATAATTAGTAGGATCCTTTCAGATAAATCATTTTTAATAAGGTAAGTTCATAAAATAGGTTCCTGCAAGAGAAAACGTATTTCTTGTGATTTTATTTCCTTATGAGAATTAGATCGTTAATTGTACAAGGAAATAAATCTAATTTGAATTTTGAAATATTATACAGTTATCATCAGAATCATTAATCATAAACCTTAAGCTACTCCTTCTTACCGAGCTGAGAAAAGAAGCAAGGAAGAGTAAAAAGGGAGAAAGAGGAGCAACAACTATCCAACTATCTCCAAACTAGTCCAATTAAGTTTTTCTCTCTTTCTTTTGTTTATTTCCTTTATCTTGATGTATGAACTAGGACTGAGAATGTTTTATATGATGATGATGTTCTAATTTCATATTAGGATTTGTTCTTGACTCATTTTGTGACTTGATTATTTTTTATTTCAATGAAATGATTTGGATGTTGTAATTTTTGTATTTGCCTATACTTTGAGAATAAATTGAGAGAGTGAGTCAATAGTAATTTGATTAGATTGGTTAATGAGAGTTAACAACCTAATAATTCATGCAAATATCAAATCAATAATCATATAAAGAGAGATCTTGTGTGTGAACCCGATTATCTGATAAATTGCTTAATAACTAGTTGAAAACGTTAGACTGTTTTTCTTGATCGAGAAATTGCAAATATGGAATTTTGGAATCAATTAGGGATTATTAATTGGGGTTAAATGATTAGGTATTAAAGAATAATCAACCCTTCATAAATCTAGGATCAACACCAAATTGAATAAAAAATGGTTAAGGTAGCAACATGACGATAGAACGAATCCTATACTTCCATATTTGATTAACCTTGTTTTATTATGACAACTCATTTTATCAGTGGTTAAGTGCTCAATTTCAATTAATTGTGTTAATTTCTGAATTTTATTTTCAGTCAACTCATATTTGATTGCTTAATTTTTTTGATTTTTTTTATTTTCATTCAAGTCAAATTTCACAACCTTAGACAAAGTTAGGCTCATTTAGTTTTAGTTAATTCCTCGTGGGATCGATACCTCAATTACTACAATTTATGATCTGTATACTTGCAAAATATTGAGGGTTTTACATTAGGTAAAACTTGCTTAACGATAACCTAGTGACATCATAATTTGGTAAAAAGACGTAATTGTTAAACCGATACATATAATGCCAGTTCCATCTAAAATATAAGAGGTATTGATCTTTTTGGCTTTCATCATGACTTTGATACCTTTTGTAACTTTTAGAATACCACTTACACCAGTATAATTGTAATTAAGGCTTCAAAGGTACTTAAGGAAGTTAAATTTCTTTTTAACTTTAGAATATGTCAAATATTTATTATAATTCTTACCACATAATCAAGTTTCCTATTTTTGATTGTTCTATGTCATTAATATGGTAAGACTTTTGGTTCCCTAAAAATATAACTCTATTGTCAATGGCTTGATAAGTGGATAATTAAACTCTATTGTCAATGGCTTGATAAGTGGATAATTACTTCTTTTTAAAGATAAATGATATTCAAAAATTCAATTATACTGAGGGATAGACATCATCTCTATCATTAAGATATTATCTCCTATAGACTCCTTTATAACATTAACTTTAAAATAATTGTTGCCATCACTACTATTTTTACTTTTTAAACTTGTAATACTCAACTTTAATGTGCCTTTTCTTATACAATAGTGACAAGTCAAATTCTTACTTTTGAATTTTAGCTTAGGGCATGATATTGATATGATATAATTTTTTTTACTAGTTCTACCTTTAATAACTGAACTCTCATACTTACTGTAACACCCAAATACCCCCTGGGAGGATATGTGGATGCCACCCAAGACAGTACAATCAAAACCAAACATCACACTG
>JANIHZ010000209.1:37606960-37618996 GCA_027478365.1 Erythroxylum rufum | reverse complement strand
CAAATTCTGTTCACACACAGGATAAATGAGCTCAAGCATGGTGATTAGTTAGTATGGGCTCGGCATTGAAGAAATTGAAAGTGAATTTTGGGATGTTATAAGATTGAATATGTGTCAATGATGTCTAATAAGGGTTCAAAAAAAATATTTTCCTGCATAATCAGGGTTTAATGGAATAACCCTTCAAGGTAAGATGATCATGATCACATGTCATGTCTATGGTGTCAGGTTGGGTTCCGGTAACGGGATCCAACAATATATATTGTTTGTATCATCTCTTATATTATTGTATGTATTGTATCTTAGATTCTTAAAACGAGTTCCTACAACCTTTTGGTATTTCTGGAAGATCTAGCTTATGATATTATCAAAGGCCTTGTTCTCGGAAGCAACTCATAAGGTTGATTACCTTGGGTTCTTGTCATTACGTGAAGTTAGATCATATTCAACTTTGGTCCAGTGTAAACTGAAAAAGTTTCTTCTTTCACTTATGTTTCAGGGTTAAAAGGATCTTTATATCTGTGCAGCAAAAAGGTAAATATACCTCCACTAAATCCTTCTTATCTTATTTGTGTTTTTAATACAAATAATTGGAATTTTGGGGCTTTTAAATGTTATACATGCTCAAGAATAATCAGGTTTTAAGCTAGGCGTAGGCCTAGGAAAAACATTTTAGACCAAACTCGCTTCCATCCTAAAATGCACATGTTAATAAACCTAAAATCGTATACTCATAAAAGCCATTAGGATTATAATCAATTAGAGCTAGAAATTCAATCAAGTTTCTTCTTTGATGTTGCCTCACCTCAGATCCCAGATGATGGAGTTTTAGGTTGATGTTGCGGCTTTTAAGTTTCAATAAGTGGAAGGGACCATAAGATTGAGACATTACCTTGCCACCTTGGATTCTCTTGAGTTTATTTTAGGAAAAAAGATGTGAACTCCTAGATAGTTGCAAATTATATGCAAGAATAAATGCTTTTTATTGTTAATAGGTATTTTTCTAGTGGAAAAAATTATGGAGATATTAGGTGGTCAGGTTTAAGGTTTTGGGTAAGTTTGAGATAAACAGGATATGTCGAGGCGTTGCGTATTTTATAAAATATGAATTTATTTAAAATAGCCATGTATCCACCTATCATAGGTGAGCATTCACATTAGTTATCTATTTTTCCATAAAATATCCTTATTGGACTACATAGGCTCCAGATGCATCTATGTGGACACCAAGTTATAAAGAGACCTCTTTTACGAATGACGTTAGTTTATTCCATCATTTTAGGGAGGTATTTGTCAATGTTTGTATTGCACCAAGTGGGGTTCTAAGTCATAATTTTGATGATTTCAAAGCTTGTTACTACTAATAATCTTATCTTTAATGATATTAATAAGTTATATGTCAAAGGTTCAAGTAAAAGATTAAAGATCAAGTTCATAAAAGGACAGAGTGATCAAAAGATCAAAATGAATAGAGTCGAGTACCAAATATAATTCAAGAGAGCTTCAAGACAATTCAAGTCAAATGGACCGAGAACAAGAAAGAATGAAGTGATTCTATGTATAACAAATTATTGTAATTTTTTTATAACCTTATCTTGATCATTTTAATGAAATAGAGTTTTAAGGGATAAAGTCCTTGAACACTTCTCTCTATTATGTGATTTGAAATTTCTTACCTCTTTTATTGTGTGGGTTTCATTTTATATCTTCCACCTTTAAAGACAATGATTGGATGTAGTTGATTAGAAGTTAAATTGTATGTACCACCTAGCACCGAAGTCCAGGGTCTTCGCTTAAGTAAGATTGGGGATTCGACTCCTGCTTATGTATGCAGCAGTGTTAAATACTTGGTGGTAGTATTAAGCTACCCCTTAGGATCCCACAAGGTATGAGCGGAGATTAATCTGAGCATAATAATGGCTTAAAGATGTCACCGACTGTTCGTGGTAGTGCTAAGCTACCCCTTAGGATCTCACAAGGTATGAGCGGAGATTAATCTGAGCATGGTAATAGCTTAAAGATGTCACCGACTGTTCGTGGTAGTGCTAAGCTATCCCTTAAGATCTCACAAGGTATGAGCGGAGATTAATCTAAACATGGTAATGGCTAGATTGATTAAACCTCCAAATTTTAGGTTTTTTTAAATAGTCTTTCTTTGTAGTTATGATATATAAAAAGTCGTTCTTTTGATTAACTTGAAATAATTGTACCAACAATGTTATACGTGCTGAAAATGTTTTCCATATTACGCGATATTTTGAAACAACGATATCAACACTGTTGTTAGAATTAGGGGTTTAATTGGATGGTTGTTTCTTTTTTTAAAAATTAAAGGTTTGTGTAGACCCGCTTCTAATAAAATTGAAATATCGAATATGACCCAAAAAAAAAATTCAACATGGCCCATTTTTAATAAGAATGGACATATCCTACATAATTGTGCTTAACGGAATGATTTACTACTACTTCAATTTTCCCAACACCAACCAAGGTTTAGAACTACTGTTTGTCGCCAATCGTGTTAGGGTAAACCAAAAAACAAAGGTTTGTAACATTAGCACACGCTTTCATGTAATGATCCAACAATGGGGTTATTTTAAGTTATAAGAACAATGATATGAATTATGTTTCTCGTCATTTGCTTAATTGGTAAGCCAAATTACTGTGTCTTCCTACCAACCATTTAAGAAGGCTATTATGTTAGTTCAGTCGTTGATCATCATTGACTTTTTTTTTTCATTCTCTACTTTTAGAGAAATGTTAAATAACAAAATGACGAGTGTGCTTTCCGCGATGCAAAGTGAAATTACAAAGACGAAATGTAGATTCTATTCTTTTAGATTTGATTGTAGTAAATATACATAAGAATATCGATCTTAAATAATTTTATGACAGTTCTATTCTTGTTTCTTTTATTCTAGCCCCCAATCTGGTAAGTACTACAAGCACATATCAGCATCTCTACCGTGGGACTGATATTTTCTTCATCAGATATATACAACTAAAAAGGTTTAATGGACCTTCAGCCACGAGAAAAACAAAAACAGCTTTTACCATCCAACCCTAAGTTTTGTTGTCAGCTCCTCCAAGTTGATTAGTTCAACTGCTGGGATTTCCTATATAGTCAGGTGTCAGTCAATGCGTCGTGTCATAAGTAAACTTATTCCTGAAAATCTTTCCTTTTTCAGCTTCCATGATCCATTCCTCAAACAAGAAGCTAAGGCCTGGGAGATTTTATCGACCAATATTGAACCTGTATGAGTCATGGAAAACCAGAAACCAAATGAAAAGGCTATACTGATTTCATTTTTTAGAAACATGTATCCATTTGACAATACAATCTGAATTCTGAAACCTTCAAGAACACACGCAACTGGAAAAAAAGTCTCAAGAAGAGAAATTGGAAAAGGAAGTATACACAACTACGCAACAACACAAGCTGGATTTCGTTTGATCTCGCAATTAAAGTCTTACAAAACTGAAGTCAGTGAAAATCGAGTCAACAAAACTCAGGCCTTGGTTTCTTCCTAACAGATATGCAGCCCCTTTGGTGATCCCTGAAAATTCTGATCTCAGAATAATCCCTCAGGTCTTCAAGACTAAGATACTGCTGCTTCACCATCCTTGAAAAATCACCTCCAGTGTCATGCACCCAAATATAAGGCTGGCATGTTTCGTCATAGTAATACAGCAAATTCTTCATGCTTCCTGTACTGGCACTCCGTCCAGGCATGTAAGCTTTATATATACTCTTGCATTTCAACCTCTTGGAAGATCCTGGCTTCAATGTGTGAACCTTTTTGAGAATTGATCCTACTCTTATTTGCAGCTCTACCGGCCTGTCGCTCAAGTTCCAGATCCTGGAGCCAAATCCGGAGGATGCCTGCGCATGATCCCGACAGCCATCAAAGCATCCCCCAAGAGGCAAAATGCTAAATCGTGACATCTTTTCTCTGAAGGACTCTATATGCTTTCTCATCTTAAAACTTTGAATCAAGATAGATATGTTGTTTAAGATTGTTTCCTTAATGCTTGTGTTGTAAGTTATATATGAAACACACAAGAGCTGTACTGTTTGTTGGTGATAGTCCTACATGGACGGGTATGATAATTGGCCAAAATTTTTGCCTGCGGGTCCTCCAAAAAGTAAGCCATTGTTTGCTCGGTCCTGATAGCATGATGAAAGTGATGAAATTAAAGTAACATCCCATATTCTGTGATACCAAATTTCTGTCATTTAAGAATGTTGGCTCTTTCGCTAAGGAAATGGTGGGACCCCAGAGAACCCTCAGATTTCTGAATAGGAAGATAGTGGGAAAAGTGAAATATGCACCAAAAAAGTTTATAAAATTGGCACCAGCATCTACCTTTTTCTCCTGTTTATTTCAGAAAGTGAAACAGGAATGAGGAAATGGTTGCCACAATACATACACTTGCTCCCTCTCATAATGAGGCTTCACATGATTTTGCTTCCCTTTCATCATTGGATTCACTATATATTTCCTCCTGTTCAAGTCTTCAACAAACTTTTTTCCAAACCCTGAATCATAGGTCCAATTTAGATATTGGTGAATAAGCCAGCATCCACCATTGTTTTCCATATTCGGTTGACCATTAACATGCTGCTTGTTACGGACAGACCAAAGCTGCCTCCAGGCTTGGTGCCGAATATCTGTCAATTAATATTCAGTTCCTTGGTGAGGTTCGTCATTCCAAATCCTTTCTTATGTTTGGCTATACAGGATAAAGAAAATGTCATGTTGGTTGAGGACTCGTAGAAGAGTGCTGATCATCGGTTTTGCTGAAAGTCGAGGCCTGGTAAAATTATGTGGACAAGAGTCTGGAGTTACGATTGCTGTTAGGATTTTTATATTCGATCGTGGCTGGCCCTTTCAGATTTAACTTGGTGATCATTTTCTATACAGAAACTTCCCTTGTAATTAGTGTAACTAAAAGACAGAATGTAGGACACAAACAATCACAAGATTCAACACATACGTAGGAGCTTTCGAGCTGGAGATGCACAGCACAACTAAAATATGCCATGTTGCTTTGTCTTTCATGCCTTAAAACGACCAAATGTAACAAGCTATGCAAGATTGAACCCTGAAAACCCAATCATTCCCCAGTAAGAGATGTGGGTAATCATATACACCTAACAATACCAAGGCATGAGTAACAGTGAAAACAGAACATCAATTTCATTGATTTGTCAGTAATAATCAATCTCCATTTTAAGGACACGCCTGTGTTCTGAAACATCTTAAAGTTGATCCAACTTCTATCCAAGCCTACAACTATAAACAATAGGACTGTACAGGTCGGATGACTAGCATCACATGCTAATAACAAAATACAAGAATGACATCAGAAGAAACGGGACGAATTTACATGTCATAATTTTGATTTCTCATGCTCATCATCTGATGCGTCTATCTTAATTATGAGAGGTTGGTTCAAATCCATGGGAGCATCAGCCACAACAGGTAACTGGGATGAATCCACGATGGCATCTAGATCCTCACTTTCAGCCAAGGCTTTGTCCAAAGCAGACTTAGCAACTTTCGTAACCCAGAACATCAGAACCACTGCATGTGAATGAAAGAATGGTGCGCATGCATACAAGAAAAGAAATCAAACCGGTAAAGAACATTTTTCACACTGTTATCTTATTATCGCTTACCTGATATTAAAAGGCTCATTATAATGAACGCCTGCATTCACAGCAAGGAAATTGAGCTAGTAAGAATGAGCGACAACAGTAGCCTTGCTTCATTGTGAAGCACAAAGTTAGAAGGCAGCTTTAGAAAAAAAAAGATTCTAAGAAAGTCTTTACCCAGCGGGTAGTCGAAAATTCACTCCAACCATGAGTCACGTCAGAAAGATCCTTGAGAGTTGTCCCAACATATACCAATGCCAGTGTTATTGGCTGCAAGTAGGGACCTAGTTAGATGCATAACAAAATAGAAACCCTTTCTGACAAGAAGAACATGCTCAATAAGTCTACTTTAATAAGCCAACAAGATTATACTCAGAACAAGGGGATGAGACAAATCATTATGACTCTGCCTGTCAAGAAATATCAGTTGTCCGAGTATGATAGTTATACACATTGAACAAAACCAAAATTATCATTTACGCGTAGATTCTACATTGGAATAGCAAATTGTGTAGTTGTCCTAATTATATTGATTCATTTTAGGCCTCTCAGTTCAACTTCTAAATTTGATTCCATGTATTATCAAGGAAAATTCATCTAAGTTCTTCCATCAACCCTGTTCAAAATTCACTCCCGTATGGTTTTTGCCCTTTCTATTTTGGTGGGCTTCTCCAATGCCAAGAAGAGGGTACCGTAGATGATTTGTTTGGAATGGTTGTAGATTCTGCCTATGTATTTTTTTGTTTTCCTTAGGGCCTTGTCTCTTTCAATGGAACTATTTCTCCAAAGTTGTGTGGTCTTCGCCCCTTAAAAGGAGGCTTTATCACTATTTTGTGAAATTCTCTACTTCAGGTCAGGCAATATCGCTTTGATGCTGCAAGGTAGGCAACCATTTTTTTTTTTTTTAGCTAAACGATGCTTTATAAATCTCTTGGATAATGGTTTATACATCCATTTATGTATTCTATTTCTAGTTAAAGGAATGAAAGACTTATTCCTAAAAGAATTCATTAATAATGAATAAAATCGTACTTTTCCTTTTATGGGGATAAAGAAACTGTACCTGTCATCAAGTATTGTATTTTTCTATTTTAGTTTTGTCTTTCAAATCCTACCATTATGAATGTGATGATAAAGTTGGGTGATTCAAAATGTTAAAAGAAATCTCTGAGGACATTAACAGCGAGAACTTCATTAGGCTATTTCAAAATACTAAGAAGAGTGAAATAGACCAAAAAAAAGGACTAAATTATAAAGTCAGTACAAGTATGAGGACTTCAGAAATGAGTATCCTGATTTTATATGCATATGAACACTTAAGTTAAAGTAAATGATCAAGTTAATTAGTCCATAAAATTTCAGTCTAAAAATGATTTAGGACTGATTTGATGGCTTCGAGAGTAAAACTTAAAAATCATGATTACATTCTAGCAAGGGAAAAAAGTTACATTTCTTCTTAGATGGAAACTGGACAAAGAATGGTTAAGAAATAGGAAGTTCATTGTGCATGACAATCTTTGCCATCCACAACATTTAAGAATCCATATTGTTGAAGCCTGCTTTAAGTTTCATGAAAACTGACCATAAACCAGAGGGAAAAAGTGCATTTTGAATCAACATGCAACTAAGCTAGCAAATCAAGGATACATTATTTTCATTCATGCACAAGGAAATATGCATATTCTTCAATTGATATTAGATAACTTGTGAGTCATTAAGGTAACGTAGAGTGCTTGATAAGGGACTAAAGGACATACCATCATTCCAATCCAGGAAGCCAGTCCATACACCCCTAATGAGACAGGGGTCACAGACAGCAGATAATTTAACATGTTAAATGGAAGCAGTGGAACAAGTCGAAGCAGCAGAACAATCTGATGAAAAATAAGTATGTTCAATGACATGAATGAAAGACTTGCATCGACAAACTGTTGAATATAAGAGGAAAACAATTCAACATAATAAGTACATGGTACAAACAAACCTTAAAGCCAGATCTTTCAATTGCAATTGCAACTGACCTAAACTGCGGATAATCCTTTAACTTGGAATTAACATATGATCTTCCGATCTGTTGACAAGTATCAGAATGAGTAACAGATCTTCATGCATGCAAGAGCTCAAAAATCAATACCAAACCAGATAACCAGCCAATAGGAAATGGAACAACAAAAACAGAATCAAAAAAAGAAAAGATGTATTTGTTTTGTTGGTGCTCTTGATTTAGAACAGTGCATATAACCTTTTAAAGACAACAAATAGTTCCTATTTGGAACTAGATTGAATTAGAAAGCAGCTACCGTTCCCAAGACTTACCGTTCTTCCAAGTAGAAATGCAGCCATAGCACCAACAGTTGCACCAATAGAATCAGCAACAAAACCAATAGGCAGGCCAAAAAGATATCCACCACCAAGCTGAAAGATGGAGACAAATTAGTATAGGAACAGAAATCACAGAAGTAATCCTTGTTCTAAAGTTACTAGCAGTATACAAAAAATGAGGTGAAGAAGACATAGACTGAAATTTGGCACATGGATTTGATTACAAAGTTGAATCCTCCTGAGCGAATCAGAACAGATAGGACAATAGGAAGAAAATCTATAGCAATAACTACACAAGGTAACTAGGGTTGAGAAAACCTACAGTTAGCACTGATGCTGGAACTGCCAATATTGTCAGAGGAATGTAGGCCACAGCCCTGCAAATTACACAAATAAAAGTGAAAAGGGAGGTGAAGCAACTTTGATTTCAATAAATAGGTACATATTCATAGGATCAATTACGATGAGAAATCAAAAAGTAATGGGTCTGTCAGAGAATACACAGATGTAGGTATCAATAAATAATGTTGAATACTAGGGAGAAGTAAAGCACAGTTATGTTGCTTGTGTGGCTGTCACTAAAAGAATGGAAACAATGCACCAAAGTGTTGATTTTCCTAGTAAAATAGTATTGTGCCATCCCAAGGACAAGCTAACTCTACATCTTAGTTCAGCCTTTAACTCAGCAAATGGGCTCTAAAATGCCTCAATCACAATAAGGCTCTTTTTGTTGCTGAATTGAAAGCCTTATTCTTGGTATGTGTTATGGATGACATACCGTCCAAATTACTCATGTAAACTTTGGTCAAATTTTCTCTTACCAATTCAATAGATAGCCAATTAGAAGAAAATTGTTAACACATCTCAGCAAAATGCACATATCGTTAGTTCATCCACAGCTTAAGTGGAAATGATGCTTCTGGCAAGGACAATGTCATTGCCCTTTTGGAAAAGACTCAAAAGAAAAAAACACATATTTGAGACATAAAGGATTCTTCTTTCTAACATTGTGGTATAAATTGGCATCTGAAGGCCATGAGCTGTTCAATTTTGTAAAAGCTCTCATTTACCAAAGAAATTTAACATATCTATATTTTGAAAAGTTTAAACAGATGATAAACGTTCTAAACTTAGCTTAATTATATTTGTGCATTCCAGTCAACCATATCTAAGGAAAATAATAAAACCCAATGAATGCACTAGTATCAACCACAAAGTTATAACAATCATGAAAGATGCATAGAGCATTGAAAGCGTTTACCGCTTGGTAATAAAATTGCATCACCTTTGTGTCTCAAATGGAAAAGTGGTGGTGGAAACCATTCTCTTTGTAACTTACGATGAAACTTTCAAGTGTGCAATGAATTGTATTTCTTTAACAAAATAACTACATTTTGCATTCACAAATAGCTATACAACCAAAAACAAATCAGTATGAATTAACATGTCTACTTCCAAAGCATGAAGTTAAACATGGAAATAAAAATTTGCATTTTCAAACACATCAATAAAAGACAGTTGACAAATCACCTACACCATTTTCCTAGTAAGAATAGCATCATATTGGGAAATGGCATAGAAAAACCATATGGTAAATTAGAAATGTAAGAAACACTTCAAATATAAACGGACTTACAATGCAAGAGGGCCCCAAGGCCCCAGATCCTTCTCAACCCATAACAAGAAGTCCTTCAAGATCTGCAGCAATATCTTTTAGTCAGCATTAAATTCAAGGCTACTCACCAATACCAGCAGTTTATTTTGGAGATATGGTCACCGTTAGATGTTGAGAAGCTTCACTATAGCAAGTTATTTCAAGTAATCGACCAAACAAATTCATCTCACTGGAACCAATCTGATAATAAACCAAATTCCCCTTTCATGATGCTATATGCTAATGTACAGTGATAAACCAATATGACACACATAAATGCCGCTGATAGACACACGATACAGAAGATTCAGCTAAGAATCAAGATATCATAGTTTTGCATAGAAATGGAAAAACAATAAACCTTGTCTCAAGCAGTCATCTAAGCCTCTTAAAGCAAGCAATAGAACTACTCTCTCAACTCAACACAAAGCGTCAATTTTATTTCGTGCAAATGATTTGGGAGAAGATCCGCATTGCAATAACAGAATATGAAGCTAAATAGTAAATCCAAGAATTTTAAAAAAAAAAGAAAAAAAGGATAGTTCAAAACTTTCCAGAAAGAGAATTGCAAATTTAATCGCATGCTGACAACAAAGTCCAAACATATGAACCACAAAACATCAATCATTCCCAATAAATAGCACTGCAAACAACAGATCAAACAAAACCGAAATCAAAAATCCGCATCCAACACAAAGAAGAAAGAACCACCTGGAATGAAACCCGAGAATTAAACAAAGAAACAAAAAGTATAGAGGTAGATGAGAAATTGTCACCTTTTCGACGGGGAGAGTAAAACAAGCAAAAACAACAGCTGCAATAAGGGCTAGTAGAAGAGCGATCCTGAGAGCGGAACCCCAGGTGAAAGTAGCCATGAAGGAGGACGAAAGCCTGCGAGGCCAAGGCTTGGACTCTTCGCTGTCGTCTCCACAACCGTATAACGCTGGCTTGAACGACAAGCGAGCCCTCAATCTTCCAGTACTGGCCAGATTTATGTACAATTATTTTTTTTAAATGAAAATCAACAAATCACCACAACCGGACGAAGAAAGAAAACAAAGTGTTTGGACATATATATTTTATAAAATCCTAAAATCTCTCTAGCAAAGATTTGGACGAAAATGTGATGTTGCGGGTGGGAAAACGGATTGAGAGGTATTGGAAGAGGAGGTTTGGAGATTGAAAAAGGGTTGAATGGGGGAATTTAAGGTTGGAAGACGGAGCTGGAGAAGAGAATGGGTTTGGGTTTGGGCTGCCTCCTCTTGCTCCATTTTTTCTCTTTTTCTTATTTTAGCTATTATTTGCCCCGTTGTTGTACCGTTAACCTACTAGAACGGATTCATCTCTTTTGATGGTAAATGCTAAAAGGAAGGGGCGATTTATAATCTAAGCTCAATTCTCATTTCGAATCAAAGGAAGGTAATTGCTTTTAATTCTTTAGATTCAATTGAATGAACTAAATCTATGCTGTCACTTTCTTTGTTTACTTCCTACATTTTTGGAATTATTACATAAACTCTTATGTTATTACAAAAGTTTTTTAAGTTTTTTTTTAATCGAGGAATCCGCAGTTGTTATTTTTAAATGCGCATTAAGTAAATCTTCGAATTATATTACATAAATTCAAATATTTATGTAATATATCACTGTAAATTACGTCAATCAGATAATCCGTTTATTACAGGCTTAACTGTAAAAATTTTTAATTTTTAAAATAAATATCTCTTTTACATGTTAAACTATTTCAACAATAATTAATATCCATCAAAGCTGATTTCCGTTGCAGGTTTACTGTACCTATTTATAGTTTTAGTGCCAGCAATCTTCGTTTATGGTATAGTTACTATGCTTAATCCAAAACAACTTGGTAGTTTGATTTAACTTAAGAGGGAAGAGCAACCTTGAATAAAAAGTAATGTGGGTTGCTTTATCTTCCAAAGACAAGCACAATCACTCCTTCATTGTCGCTTCTTAGAGTTAGCAACCCAACCGCAACCTTAAGGAAGTAACGCGCGTTGCATTGTCTTATAATCAGGAGCACAAAACATATCCGCCTCATTCCTTCATTATCGGTTCCTAAAGTTAGCAACCCCACGGAATATATAAATACTAATGAAATATTTAGTTGAGTGGAATAGATATTCTATTAATGATGTATTTTTAATAAATAGTTATTTCTTTGTTTGGTTAAAAGATAATAGACAAAATAACTAAATAATATATAGAATAATTAACCCTAGGTTTAGTTATTCATATATTTTAAGCAATAGCTAAATATACTCCACCTTGTCTTTACATATTCTGTGAAACGCGTAATAGGAAAAAAAAACAACTTTTTTCGTTATTATTATTTTTTATTGTTATTTTTATTGTTGTTATTATTATCAATAATTTTTATTTA
>JANIHZ010000209.1:37595227-37606860 GCA_027478365.1 Erythroxylum rufum | reverse complement strand
ATAATAATAATAATAATGTTAGTAGAGATTATAATGAATATTTTGGTCTTTTTGTTGGTTATTCCTTTGTCATCTCAAATTTATATTTTCAAACTAAACATTGGCATATATTATCATTAGAAATTCTTAGGAATAAATCAAATTAAGTAATACTTATTCTATTATATTCATCCTATATTCTATTCTTAAGAATAACCATTTCATTCCTTATCTATTCTAGCAGGTGAACCTAATATCATGTAAATGATTATAATAAGTATTCAAGTATTTTAATGTAAAATTTATTCAATCAACTATTTACTGTAAGTAACTTTTATTTTCTCCTAAATTCATGTTCATTAAAGCAGTGTATTATTTAGTTTATTTGTTTCTTTAGTTAGAGTCACCTAAAGTGTATATATAGGTGGATGAACATCACATTATATACATAAAGAAATATAGAAAACATTTCTACATTTCTTCTTCGTTATCGCTCTATACGCTCCCTCACGTGTGCCGAAAGCTACTAGATTTTGAAACCCTAGTTGCAAGTGTTTGAAGGAAAAAGATCTAAATGACGTTGTTTAATCACAGGAAAGGAAAAACACATCAGCAGCCACATCGACTGCCACATAATCCAACATCCTAGTCATTTACCACGTCACATGACACGTCATTCAACACATCACTGTCATGTCATTAGCAGCTCATTGTCCACGTCATCTATACACGTTTCATTACCTTATTACATGATTGCTTAGTTTAGTACATTTAAATTTGAGTTCTTTGCAAACCAGACCAATTCCTAAGGTTTTTCAACATTCTAAATCTAATTCTGAGGTTGGAATAACCAAATTCCATGTCAATAAGTATGTTTTCTCCTATTTTATTGTCTTTTTTCACTACAAATGCCTTTAAACTTTCCCAATACATTCCTAACCCTATTAATATAATCTTTGATGGCTCTAAGAAAATGTGTAGTTTTCTTAAGGGGAGACTCCTTTGGCGTATTGTTACTGGAGAAATACCTAAAGTCACTCAAAGGATAGATGAAGACATTGACATATTCACTGAATGATTAGTGGCATGGGATGGAATAAACCATCAAATCTTAACATAGTATCAAAATACATATGCCAAAGCTATCAAACTTGACTTTTAGTGGTTTGACACAGCTCAAAAGGTATAAAATTTCATGAAAATCATTACTCTATATTGTATGATGTCCATCAATTTCAGTTGTATAAAAAACTTCATTGCATGCAACAACAACCTAGATAGGCAATATACAATTATGTATCTGAATTGCAAGAACTTTGGGATCAACTAGCACTTGGCGATCTTATCTAGCCTAGTCTTGATGTTGTTGCAATCTATGCAAATCTTCAAAATCGTCAACATATATGGCATTTGCTTATAACTCTCAAGGATGAATTTGAACTCATTCATAGTTATCTTCTTTATAGAGGAACTCTATCTAATCTCAACATTGTTATTAAGGAGCTCATCTCAGAGGAAAGTTTCCTTATTATACTCTATATGGAAAAATATGTCTCATCTACTGATGTTGTCCTTGCAACTTATACTTCGTCTCACACTTCTCACAACTTAGGTAAGAAGTTTTATGAAGGATCTTACAACTACTGCAAAAGCCCAAACATCACATCTTTGAATGTAGAAAACGACTCAAACAGAACTCTAAACAAAGTAATTCTTCAAAGTCTCTCCATCTTGCTTCCACTGTTGCTACTGCTATTGAGTGGCCAACTGAAAGCACCTCTCCCAAGTTCTCTTTAAAGGACCCCCACTCCTTTCTTTAACAACTTCAACTAGATTTTGGTATAGTCTCCTCCTCTGCCCTATATGTCACCTCAAGTACTTCAAATTCTTAGTATCTTGATTTTACCTATTGTAATCATATGACCTCTAATTCTTCAATTCATGAATCTTTAACAATATCATCTATTCTACACATTATTCACACTGCCGATGATTCTACTATACATGTACAAAAGATAGGTATTGTTCACATATTCACATTACATTTACCAGAAACCTTTCTTGTTCCCAAACTCTCATAAATCTTACTTCTGTTGGAAAATTATGTGAACTTTGTGTTAACTTGTTATTTTCGAGTCTTGGTTGCATTGTGTAGGATCCATAGACAAGCAAGCTCCTTGGGAAAGGGCGTAAGGTTAGATGACTATTTGAGCTTACTTCACTAAATCTTCCTTCAAAGCTTATTGTTGGTGCTGTCACCTCTTATATATGGCACTCTCATTTGGGCTATCTTTCTACATCTAGATTAGGGTCCTTAATCTCTAATGATAACCGAGGTCATGTTAAGACTAAACATTTTAATTGTGTCCCTTGTCATCTATCTAAAAATCATGCTTTACCATTTTCTCTCAATGATTCTATCTCTTTAGCACTTTTTAATCTGATTCATTCTGATATTTAGGGTCTTGCACCTTATGAAACTATGGGTAGAAGAAAATATTATGTGAACTTTGTCAATTATTTTTTTTCTCTATACATGGATTTATCTAATGTGATATAGATCTGAATTGTTCTCCATTTACTCTTGTTTTGCTAATATGATTCACACTTATTTCTCTTACAAGGTTAAGTATTTTGAACAAATAATGCAATGGAATACAAAGATGCAAAATTCATTAATTTTTTTAATCAATAAGAGACCATCATTCAAAGATCCTATCCTATAATAGGAGAGGAAATGTGATTGATAGTATAGACATCTCCTACCATAGGTAATATCTCTCCCTGTGATCACTTATTTAATCATGCTCTTGATTATCAGTTTCTTAAAGTTTTTGGATGTGCGTGCTTTGTTCTATTACAACTTTATGAGCACTGATTGACTTTTTCTATGTATGTCAATTATGAATTACCACAAGTGTACGATATAGCTACAGCTAGTACTGACAAGTATGGGTTGATCCCACCAACACAATGAATACTAATGGTTACCGCTATCCTATTATCTAGTCTACAATTTGATTAGAATTTTAATTAAAGAAAAAAAATTTAGTAAATAAAATAAAACAAGTAGCAAGATTGAACAGAGAATTAAGAAATTACTTAGAAAACTATCGATATAAAGAATTAGTGTCTAGGTTTCGAATCCCCTTAATTACCCTTAATTGATTGATCTTTTATTATACAATTGTCTTGTTGATTTATTAGACCATGGAGATTCCTATAGTATGCTGATAGCTCTTCAAGTTTAATAACAACTAATCCTAAAGTTTTCAACCAAATTACTCAAGTTAAAGTTTATAAGTTTGACCCTAATCTAGAAGATTTATGTTATCTTATCTTTAGGGTTGCAATCAACAAGGATTTCTCAATCTTTATGTTATGAAATCAAATTATGATATAATACTTCGAATCTATTAGAACATAAATTAAACATGTAATTGAATCACAATATATCAATCCAACCAATTGCATTAATAAAAGAATCAAAATATGTTATTGCACAAAACTAAGGTTCATCTAGCCTAGACATTAAAAGAATTTAGTTACACATGATAGAAAACAAAACCAAACATAAACAAAAAGAAAAACAAATAGAAAATAACGAGTTTATAATTTTAAATCTCCTTGTTTGTTTTCTATCAAATATTCTTGCAAGATAGAGCTTTGATCTTGTATTGCAATGAATCTTTCGATGATTCTTTTGTATTTTCCACTTCTCTGACTCAAAAGCTCCCCTTCTGAACAATCTCTGGCTTTACAATCTCCTCCTAATAGGTGCTCTCCCTTTTTGCCTCTGAACACTTCCATTTATAATACATTTTAGGGTTCCGGGAGAAGCACAAGCTAATACATGGTTGTGCATCAAAACCATGCATAACCCAAAATCTCCAAAATTCGTGTAGTCTGAGAGAAGTACACGAGCTGATACATGTCGTGTATCCCTTATATGCTTCAAATCTTTGTTTTATGTTGTGTTTTCATTCAAATTCTTCTCCTTTAATTCCGTAAAGGTAATTAAAACCTATAAACACACTTAGAGCAAATTATGTACCAAATATACAATAAAAGTATAAAATATCAAGCAAAAATACATCAAATATAGGGTATAAATATGGTTAATTATGTATTTATCAAACATTCCCACACTTAAGTTTTTGCTTGTCCTCAAGCAAACCACAATCAAAATCATAAATCATCATGTCTAAATAATGCATAAGGATATTATTGAAATTCCCCTCAATTGAATAAGTAGACAATTAAAAGAACTTATTATTTAAATAATAAAGAAAATAGGAGACTGGAGCGAAGTCTTCTAGTCCACATTTTTTCCAAACTAGCGTTGCTACTCCAAATGGATTTCAAAGAAGTTCAAAGTGTCTAGGTGCGCAGAGAGGCACAGGTAAGAATGCCTTACCTTATCAATCTTCTCAGTGGTACTAATTGATTCCTATTTTTAGTTGACCCAGGATGTACCAAACGTCATTTAGTCGTCCTCATCTTCATGTTCCAAATTCCATCTCTCCTAGGTATTTTATAGTTCCTTGTTTGTATATTTTCATCGCATGCTCTACCAATATCTTATCACAGTCCCCAGGATTCTACAAATGTTAGGAATAGTTAGCTCGTCTAGAAGGGCATCGTAAGGATATAAAGATTTGTTCTTTAATATTGTAGAGAATACTCCATAAGGTTTCCAAAGGAGGTCCCACCTTTCTTTGAAACCTTATGAGGTTGTATTCTTTCCAAATCTCATATATGTAGGTTCCAACTCTTAGTAGATATACCTCCTTAGAACCCTTAGGAATTCAAGAGTTATCTAAGAACCAAGTGGACACCTCTTTTAGAGTTTGGGAAGCAATCTTCTAGAGACATTTTCTTTTGACAATGTTCCAAATTGAGGCTGAATAAGGGCAAATGAAAAACAGATGATCACTACTTTTCTCCCCAAGATTATAGAGTATGCATATGGGGCTGATTTAGATAATGCAACCTATCTAGAGTATTAAGCTTATTTTTTTATTAGCCAACCACAACAAAAAGGAAACCCTTGGGAAGTAGGATTTTGTTCCAAACTAATTAGTTCCATTCAGTAACCAGGGTATATAAGTGAAAAAGTTCCCGACTTATCTTGTTAGAAAGAAATATGATAGGAATGTTGTTCCAGAGATAACAGTCCAGATTATTGAAATTAGGATCATAAGAGGGTCTTAAATGATTTATACCAGCATGTAGTTTCTATTCCCCTTCCTCAATCACAACATGCACTTTCGTATGCCAACGAAATTTTAATAAGCAGGTCCTAGCCAACTGATTCTAAATTAGGGGACCATTTCTAATCCAATTATAACCCAAAGGCTAGCAAACATTCCATTGCCAATTTTGCATGTAACATCCTTCTCTATTCTGTTTCACCTTTGAGCTTAATTAGTTGGTTTAAAAAGTAAGAATATGAAGGTTTAGCGTTTAAAGACTAAATGCTTCTTCCTCTTATAAACTAGTTATTAATCTATCTAAGCCAAAGGGAGTTTTGCTCCAAGAGAATAGACCACAATCTCTTTAAAAGAAGAAATTTATTATTAGTCCTCAAAGAATGAATCCCCAATCCTCCATTTTTCTTAGGGAAAATACTTCGTCCCATTTTATCTTTGCTTGACTTCCATTTCCAAATTGACCCCTATAGGAAATTCCACATAATTCTTTGAATGATTTTTTTAAAGATTTTCAAAGAAGAAAAATGTGTGAGCTCCAATAAATATGAAGGGAGTTAAGGACATATTTAATAAGTTGCTCCTTACCAATATAAGAGAGTTCTCTGATGACTTATGAACCAATTCTTTTTTGTATCTTATCCACTAGAGGTATATATTAAGAGAAGTTTAATCTCTCTGTAGATATAGAAAGACCCAAATATAACAAAGGGGGAACTTCCTAGTCATACCAGTTATTGCTTCAATTAAAGATTCCAGATTGATCACTCTACTAGATAAAAAGAAATGATATTTGCTTAAGTTAATCCCCAAACCAAAGAGCATCTTAAAGTGGAAAATAGAATCCATTAGAAACTTAAAAGAATCCAAGTGTGCGCCACAAAATAGAACCAAATCATTAGTAAAACAGAGGTTAGTCAAAAGAAGCTTCTTGCATTTATAGTGGAATTTAAACTTGAGGGCATTCTTTACATTATAATTGATTAGCTAGGATAAAGCATCCATGCAAGGAATGAAAAGGTAGGAGGATAGGCAAGGAATGAAAAAGTAGGAGGATAAGGGGTCCCCCAGCCATATACCCCTCTTTCCCTCGAAAATTTCTAAGGGAGAACGATTCACCATAACATAAAATGAGGAGGAGGAAATACAAGCTGTAATCCAACCAATAAACATATTAGGGAAACCTAAGATTCTCATAATTTGCAACAAGAAATCCCAGCTAACACAATCAAAGGCTTTGTGAAAATTCACTTTTATAAGGCAATTAGGAGAGGAATTCTTCCTAGAGTAGCCTTTTAACAATTCCTAAATAATTAGGATGTTATCACTAATATTTCTCCCCTTTATAAAAGCCCCTTGATTTTTACTAATTATATAGTTGAGTACTCCTTTAACCCTATTAGCGAAGATTTTAGCAATGACCTTATAAATAAAGTTGGTACATGTTATAGGCTTGAAATCACCAAATTGTGATGGGTTGGAGCATTTGGGCACTAGGCATAAGGTCTTATTAATTTCCTTGAGAGGCATCCTTTTCCTTTAGCAAAGAATTCTAAAATAGTTTGCTTTACACAAGAGCCAACCTCATTTCAACCTCTTTGGAAGAAACAACCACTTAATACATCCTGCCTAAGAGCTTTATTGCCCCTTAAGTTGAAATAATGTTTCCATAATCTCTCTGTCATCAGTAGGCTTAATGAGTGCTTGGGAATTAATGTGAGATTCTTTTCTCGATGAATAGGTTTAAAATCTCTCCTCCGTGCTCTTGTCTTAATGTCGGGGACCACCATACTCAGCCGTGAATAAAGAACATGTGACTTGTTACTTTTAAGATTTATTTCTATTTTTACCCAAAAAAAAATCGTACATAAGATGTTTCTTTGAATGAGCATCACAATCCACCAGATGTGAGTTACTCAAGCTCATGACTGCTAGAAGTATGTGCAATGCTTGAACGGTGCTTCCACAAATTAACAGTGGTGCAAATATTTCATTTGGTTCTGCTGATGCGATGAAGATTGTACATAAACTCTACCTCTAAATCCAACCAGTATGAATAATACCACAAGAACTAATAGCCAAAAAATAATGGAGAATAAGAGAAAGAAATTGTGAATTGACAAAGAACAAAAGGATTAGCTCCAAGGATCGTCCCAGCCTTTAGGCCCATCTCTTTTCACAAAATCAATAATTGCTTGAACAGCTTCTTGGACTCTGTTAGAAAGGGAGTGATTCCCATGTTGGATCTCTACTGTCTCTGCACCACCCATTGCTCTGCTCAATCTGCCACGCATACCCAAAAAAACACAACATTATTATTTGATTATGTTAAAAGCAGAGCCCCTCCCCTCTTCTATCCCTCACAAACACAGGAGGAAAAGAACACACGCCAACTGTCACTCTAACTGAACTGAACTCAGTTACGTTCACGAATTAGAGTTGAATAAAAATTGCATGCAATATTGATAATGGAAGAACTAACAAGATGAGAGTTTTAATTGTCACCTTTCAACCAATGCTTTCTTATCAACATACTCTGGAACATATTCGTCAGCCATGGAAAAAATTACCTGGACACAAAGGCGTCTCATGTTAAAGTTTAAGAAATTGGAAAAGCAGTACTGAATTCTATACCAACTTCCTTCCATCAAATACCCATCACTTTACTATTACCTCCCAACACAAATATATTAGCTCTGTGAAATGTATCCAGGCATTAGCAAAGAATATCTACATTACACACATCCACCGAGGTTCTCTCAACCAACACTCATAACAAGACAACCGATTCTACAAGCAAAAAGAATTTAGGAATTAGGTACCTGACAAGGTGTGTTGCACATATGCCCAAGTCTCATTTTCAGTTGGTCATCATTAAGATCAGAGCTGAACATGTCATCATCTCCATTGTAAGCACAAAGGGAGTGATACCTGCATTGCCATTGCTTATAGGTATGAGTTTTCCCTTACAAACCCGTCAAATTTGAATACAATTAAGAACAAAGAGTTGACTTTTCTGCAACAATCCTAGCTCAAAATCAGAGGCAGACAAAACCTCAAAGCTGAAGAAACTACCTACTAATAATTATAATCTCTTTAAACCTTGAATGACAACCAACCAGGACTCTCAAAGAAACGGGTACAAAATTGCATACTGACCTGTAAGCGGTTATTGGAGCAAAAGAATCAGCTTCCCTGGGCATTAATTCCAACTCCCGCCCTTCTGCTATCATGGTTGAAGCCATGTCAATCATAGCTGCTGTTTCAGGAAGGGTTGCTCTGTACTCCCGATCACTAACTGGAGCCTGAATTTTCCAAATAAAATTTACAGATAAATGAAGCTGTAAACCAATGCACAACATACAGACAACAGCAAGAAAAAAATTGTCAAAGATAAGAGTCATGCTATCCAAAACTCAATGGGAATCATTTGACCCCAAATATGTGTAGCATTTCTCTATATATACGCTATTTGCTATCAAGGCAACATTGATAGTTTCTGTTTAGAAAGCTATTGTGCATGAAGCTTTTGAAAAATTTTCTTATCAAGTAATACTTTCATAATCTTTAGCATTTTTCAGAAACTAGTAGACAGAATTATTGCAATGGAATATTTACAAATTACAACATTGTGGATATCCCTTTTCAAATCAAAATGTCAATTCAAATCGAAGAAAGAATCCCTGAGAGATTAGCCGCACAAGATGCAAAACCCATCACTCTATTATGCCGAGCACTTTGAACTCAACCAGGAAGTGTTAACCCTGCATTGCCCTCAAGAAGTTATCAACAAACAACAGCAGACTAAAGATATTACAAAAGTACATATAGATGTGGTGCTACACTAGTAGTCTTTTTGAAATGTTTAACAAACTAGTTGAGATAAGATGGAGACATCTGACAATTAAACCAGATCAAGAGAGTGGCCCTTTATCAGACGTGAATGTTCATTCAACAGAAGAACTGTAAATTTTATACAGGTCATTCAAAATAATAGCATGACACTGCAGTTTCTTCATTGAAATTTAGAAGGATATTTGACTTATCTAAACAGTTAATCAGTTACCTGCAAAATGGCAGCACGTACTGCTCGGGAGCATGCAGCATTAGTACGCATGTAATTCACAATAACCTAGATTAACAAAGAATCCTTGTGTGATATTTTCAAGAGAAAGCTTTATATAAATGTAGAAAACAATTTTCACAGGTGCTTAGCCTTAACCTGGCAACCAGTACTGTGTCCAAGTAGCACCACACCCTCAGAATTTTCTTTATTAATTAAATGACTTATCAACTGATCAATCTCCATGGCATCCTTCAAAATAAAAGATGCAACATAATCTTAAAATTGAGTTTAAAAAAATCAAATTTTATGCACAGAAAAATTAGAACATGTATTAAATGTTCCAGAAGCGGTTTAGATTATCCTTCTACTTTTGTGATTTCTGAAAATTGGAATTGGTTTTGGGTGGAGTTGGTCTTACATAGGAATGGATTCAGCAATGTTTGCTTCCCATCTGTAAACATAGGACCATGAAGCAAGCAGTTCTACTGGTACTAAAGTTCGGGGTTTAAAAGTGTTTGTAAAGCTTATTGAAAGATGAGCAAAAATTTACTTGCTGCAAGCTGGAGATGCCATATCCACTGTATGAGGACGACATAAGTAATTGAACAAGTGACCATTTTTCTTTATCCAGAGCAATTGCAAGGGGTTCCAAGTATCTGAAAAATTGAAGAGAAATGTTGACAGTGTGGATTGTAACTACAAGGTAAAAGAAAAAGAAATCAGTTTCAAACAAAATTTACTACAATACATACTCTGTTGCAAGAAAACCATCTGTCAATCCACCAATAAAAATTAATTGCTGTTTGTAATCACCTGTTTTAAATGCAACCTACAGAGATAAGAACTAAACCATTAGTGAAATGTCATGCCAACTAATGTATCCAAATTCCAAACATAACAGAATATACAAGAACGAAAACTGAAAAAGCTAAAGAAAAAGGTGAAGTCCTTAAAGATACTAGATAGACTATGATACTTTCTCGAGTCAATTCCAAGTTTTTGATACCAAGTACAACAATTCCTACACAAACCAAGACACACAAGAAAAAAGCTAAGGTTGCTAACTGAATGATAAACATCTTTATAATACAAAAATCCCAACATTAAAGTATTTGTCAACAAAAACCACTCCACTACATTGTATCACTCATTTGTCTGGGGAACTTATTCCAGTTAAATTAGTTTGTAATGATAGCACTAAGTATTCTGCACAGCCTCTGCACATAACTCAAACCTTGATGCTTTGAGCGTGTAAATGGCACAAACGCATCCACTTCACCACCTGTTAAGCAATTTCACATCTCTACAACCAAACCTTATAATATTAATCAGTACGCACTATCTTGCTTCAAATAACTCATTCCACCATTGAGGTGACTTAATTGTACACAGATGCTATAAAAGAGTAAATGGCAAAAATACATTCACTTCACTTGCTCATGTTTAGCAATTTCGTATCTGTACATGGAAACCTTATAACATCACTCGGTACACACTACCTTGCACCAAATATTTGATTCCAAATGACGTGAGGTAAATTGCTCATAGATGCTTTAAATAACAAACCATGATGACAAATCGGAACCCAATTAAGATAAGGTCGAAATTAATAAAAAATGAATAACTTCCCTCTACAACTCTAATACCCACAATTCTAATACCCTCAAATTTTCAAGACACTCAAAACCAAATCAAATCACCAAAAAGATTGAATCTTTAACAATCAAAAAGTACCTGAATTGGCTTTGGCCCGTACTTAAAAAGAACGCCGTGGAACTGGTTCTTACCCTTGACGGGGCCAACACTCTCGGCGCTGGACGTGGCGTAGTTGTTGGACACCTTGAGACCGGACGACCTATCGGAACGGCCACGAACGATGCTGGAGAACCATGAAGTGGTGGTGGAGGAAGAAGAAGAAGATGATGATGATGATGAAGAGTAGGTTGGAGAAGAAGAAGAGGAAGATAAAGAGAGATTCATGACAATTAGAAGGAGAAGAGAAGTAGATTTACAGACTCCATTAAAGGTGAGAAGAGATTGTGAGGGATCTACACTCCAGAGATTTGAATAACGAAGACAACGTCATGCTCAAACCCCACGCGCCTTGGACTGCGCGTTAACTTTCAATTTATGACCTAATGTTGTTAGGAAACTTAGGATAATTAAACATACGTTTTTTGAGAAAATGTACAATTTCGTCCTTCCATTTTTATTTTTTTTATTTTAATGTTAATTTTTAGTTTATCTTTAAAATAAAAATATTGTTAATTTCAATATAGTTATATTTTTATTGTTAATGATAATTACAATATTACATAAAATTTTTGGATAAATTATTTTAATTAATTAAATTTATTTTAATCTCTTATGTAATATTT
>JANIHZ010000209.1:37564247-37592272 GCA_027478365.1 Erythroxylum rufum | reverse complement strand
GTATTATTCTTAATTTTATAATGGCATGAGGATGATTGTCTTTGTTTATATTAATTGTAGTTATTATTGATATGTAAAATATTTAAAAATTATTATTATTTCATATTAATTGTCATTATTATTTATTATTAAGATTTTTGAAAACTTGGTTGATGTAAACAGTAAACTAGTAAAGTGTGTAGTACAACTGTATAATATACTAATATGGATTATTTTGCAATTTTTAAAAATTTTAGGGACTATTTCATAATTTTAAAAATTTTCCCAAAAATGGTACCCGGTACCGGTACAGTTTCGTTCCAGAGCTCAATCCGATACCGAGCCCGGTACGGTATTCATAACTTTGATTATGATATCAAAAAATATTTCATATACAATAATCACAAACGATAGTCATGTGTCACCTTATATCTACCCAAGATAAGTACTGAATGATACATCACTAGCTAATAGAATAATATATGCCCCACTTTAGCACTAGATGATGCATTCTGGTGAATAAAATGGTAACCCCAACTTGACATCAGATGATACGTCCTGACTAACAAAATAGTATCTTCTCCACTCTAACACTGAATGGTATGTCTCGATTAATGGAATGATAGCTGTCCCATTTTGGCACCAGATGATAGGCCTTGATCAACCATCACACCTCACATATCTCATTCACAACATATATCTGCAATGCACGATATTGAAACTTAGCACATAGTCATAAACAATCTTTGAAATACCATGAAGTGTCTCCATGATACCCAAAAGTTACTAAATTCACGATACCCAAAATTATAATTAATTATTACGAAATTTCACTTAAGTAACTTGTTTAAATATCCCAAAAGTTGACAAATTGATAAAAATATAATTTCATCATTATATAATTCTTTACCACTAATCAAAGTCGCTAACAAGTCTATAAATGGTTTTTCCTTTGCTTCCCTTAGAATCTTTTTTTTCGTCTTTCCTTTAGCACATTCCAAAAAAGCTTTAGTCAACCTTTTACCGCGTATTACAATCGTTCTTTTCATGTCTTTTGATAAGCCAAGAAGATCTCATAAAGTGCCTAAAAATCCAAAATATTTTGATTAAGTGTGCATAATACGTGGCTATTAAAATGCATGGCCCATGCAAATGTATGTAGCTATTAAATTAAAATGCATGGGACATACAAGTGTACGTGACTGTTAAAATGTATGGGCCATGCAAGTGTATGTGGCTATTAAAAAAATGCATGGGCCATGCAAGTGTCATGAAGCTTGGAGGATTATTGGCAGTAAAGACTTGGTCTGAGTTAGTTAGGTCACGTCACTAACTTGCTTGAAAATAGGTCATAGAGTAGTTATTTTATTTCAATAATTTCAGCTACTTGATTGCAACTAGCTGTAGAGTCTTAATTCTTAGGGATAGGATCTATGGATTAAGAGAAGTTATTATTTTCCTTTGTATTTAAACTCTCACAAAGTGATAATAAAGACAACTTATTCCAACTAAAATACTGTGGTCTGTTCTCACCCTAAGTAGAATCCTATTTCATTACAAAAGTCTTATTTGCTTTGGTTAGGACTTATCATTGGTATAGAGCTACAATGGCAACTAATAAAGAGAGAATTGAAAACCTGGAAGTGGGGCTTGGAGGGCATCAAGATAATTTCAGCAGATTGGAACTTGATGCGATTGATAAGTTACATCAATTGGAAAACTCGATTAGAAAGATGGTTGAAGCATTACTTTCAAAGCAAGAGCCATCCTCCAACGATCGTAATGGAATTTTCCTCATTGGGAGTTCTCGTAACACAAGAGAGGAATCTCAAGATATTACTAAAGGAGGGAGCCAATGTTCTCATCCAAATCGGCTAAACTTAAGTTTCCTAAATATTTCGGTGATGATCCAACCGAATGTTTTAACCGAATAGACTAGTTCTTTAAATATTAGTGCACCTTAGAAGCACAAAAGATGTCATTGGCTTCATTTCATTTTGAGGGTGAAGCAAACCAATGGTTGCAATGAGCTTACAATGAAGAAGGGAAGGAGGTGATATAGGAAATTTTTGTTGAAGAGCTATAGGCTTGTTTTGGTCCAACTTAAGATTTTGATGAAGCTTTGTTGAAAGTAAAGTAGACTAACTCCTTACATGATTACCATAAGGAGTTTGAAAGATTGGAGAACCAAGTGCAAGGATGGACTCAAAAGACTTTGGTAGGAACATTCGTGGGAGGTCTCAAGGTAGAGATAGCGAATGGCATTCGAATGTTCAAACCAAGAACATTGAGCACAAATGAAAGACGATCAAGTGAGTTAGGAGTAAAAATTCACTTGGCCATTCAATTGTCCAAGGGTTGACTCTCCTTCTTCAACAAAACTCAAAGCCACATCTCTAAAGAAATGACTCACTTGGGATGAAATGCAGAAGAGGAAGGAACAAGGACTTTGCTTTAATTTTGGCAAAAAATTTACACCAAGTCATAAGTGTTGTGGTCTGCAACTTTTGTTGCTAGAAGGCAATATTGATGATTCAGATGATGATGAACCTCAACCTGAGATATCTTTACATGCACTTTTGGGATGGTCAGCTTACCGGACCATGAGGGTGACGAATAAAATTGGTCAATGTGAAATGGTTGTCTAATTGATAGTGGATCCACTCACAATTTCATTAGTGAGAAAATGGCCAACTTGTTGCAATTACTAGTGGCTCCCACCAAACCTTTCAATGTGAACGTAGGTAATGGAGAACCATTGTTGAGCAAGTTTTACCTAATGTAAAACCCTTAATATTCTGCAAGTATATGGATCATAAACTTATAGTAAATTGAGATGTCGATCTTATAAGGAATTAGGTAAAACTAATTGAATCCTAACTTTTTCTAAGGTTATAAAAATGTGATTAAAATGAAAATAAAAATAACAAAAAAATTAAGCACTCAAATGTGAGTTGAATGAAAATAAAATTCCAAAATTAACACAATTAAATCAAATAGAGCACTTAACCACTTAACGAACGATATGTCACAATAAAACAAGACTGACCAATTATGAGAGTATAGGATTCATTATATCATCATTTTGCTACCATAATTGCTTTTTGATTCAATTATTATCGATCCTAGATTTCTGAAGGAAATATTACTCTCTCTCAAGACATAATCATTTAACCCCAATTAATACTCCCTAATTGATTCCAAAATTCTAATTTTCCAATCTCTAGATTAACAAAATAGCCTAACATTTTTAATTATTTCTTAAGCAATCTGTCGAATAATTGGGTCGTTCACGCAAGATCTCATCGTATAATTATCGATTTGATATTTATGTGACTTATTAGGATGTTAACTCTCATTACCCAATCTATTCAGATTACTCTCAATTCAATCTCTCAATTTATTATCAAAGTATGAGCAATCAAAAATATCACAATACCTAAAAATTTCATTTAAATCAAAAGCAATCAAGTCACAAAATGATTTAGGAATAAATCCTAAAATGAAGTTAGAACATCATTAATATGTTCAACATTCTCAATCCAAGTTCATACATGAAGATGGAAGTAAATAAACAAAAGAAAGATAGAAAGAACTTGGCTGGAATGGTTAGACTACAACTGCTCCTCCTCTTCCCTCCTCTTGATCTTCCTTAGCTCTTTCTCAATTTGGTAAGATAGAGGCTAGGTTTCTTTTGATCTTGTTATATTCTTTTATAGTTCATCAGTCATTTAGGGTAAAGTCTAGGTCTTACCCATGTCCATTTGTCCAAAAATATCCTCCAAACATTAAAACAGAAGGAGATCCCCACATCTAGCAAGCATGTGTCATGATCGTGACAAGGGTGTGAAGATTGTGACCCAGTACACAACTCTTTTGTCATGATCGTGACAATTCAGTGATGATTATGACCATAGGGAGAGGTTTTCTGTGAGGACCGTGACACTCATGTCACGATCATAACCTTGCCTTTTTGTCCAAGCTTGCTCCAACTTCCCTTATTCTTCATTTATTTGATCTCATACAGTAACAAATACATCAAAACACCTCAAGAACACAAGATTAAGGTCCAAATCATGCCCTAAACCACATAACACTTAAAAACATAAACACACAATCATATTAACATAATCCTAAGCCTAAACATGCAATAATCATCTAATCAAAATCTATAAATACATTAAAACACTTACTAAAATATAATGTAAACTACAACTATCAATATCTTCACACTTAAACTTTTTCTTGTCCTCAAAGATAAACAAAAAAAAACAAACTCAAACACACCAAACAATAATACATTCATTCATGCATGTGCAATAATGATACAATGGCATCTAACTTCACGAAACCAATTTAACTTCAAACAAGAATCATTCAAGTTGTTCCAACATATTAACCTATGCAATTATGGCTAAGCACATTGGATTGAATATGCATACTAATCAAGACATTAACATCATATTCATTAACCTAAAGCACTTGTGTACCCACATTAATAATTAGTAGTCAATCAAACTTGCAACTATCACTAAGTAACCTTTCATGAAAATTCTTGCTATTTTTAAAGATCGGTAGGATTTATTTAACAAACACCACTTTTTTTAAAATTTTCTTTAACGTTGACCTAGTATTTTGATGCAAAGGCAAACACCTTATCATGAATGTCCCCCGATTACTTAACTAGGCCATGTTTTGTTAATTAGCTTGGTTGGAATATCATTATAGCCTTTTGAAATGAAGACAAACATTTTGTTGTGAATATCCCCATTCACTCAGCTATATCGTATTCTCAACTGGCTACTAGCTTTATTCATGACTTGATATTTATTTGAAAAAGGCCAACGAAATAGTTATTCATTTAAGACACTTTTTTTCATATTTCATATAGCCTACCTCATTTCTTTTAGCTAATCATCCTTATGAAAGATTACTAATGATATTAGCATATTCAATTGACTTATAATTATAAATGTATATAACAAATCTTTTAAGGTGAACGAACTGACGTCATATCCTAATTAACATGCATATCTAACCAAAGATACTTAGAATACAAATTTAACAAGCTAATATATCTTTACAACTTAAAAGACTTTGTTCAAAGCTAAACTAACTCCATCAAGTTATAGTCATTAACATATTGACACAATTCATACTTATGCCACACACACCATGTCAACCTAAGCAAAAAACTAACAATATGACATGCAAAGTGTACATGATGACAATAAAAATGCAAACCTTCCCACATTTAGAGAACACATTATTCTTAATATGAGGAGAGCAAACAACACATAGTGGAAACGAAAACTGACAAGAAAAATAAAAATAAAAGGACAAAAAGTTTTGAGCATGAGCCAGTTACGGTGATTGAGGTGGTGATAGTGATAGAGATGGTATCTGAATGCCTTGAGCAGTGAATTATCTGTAGGTTCTCTTTATGTCTCGACACTTTCGTCATTATTCTTGTTCAATCTCCATCAGCAGTTTGTTGTTTTCTAAAACCGCATTCAACACCTTCTCCCATCTTGTTGCTTCTTCTTCCTCAGACTCCTCACTGGTCGAGTCTTCAACTTGTTGCTGAGGTGGTGTTGAGCTAGAACTAGTATGTCCTATCCTATGCTTCATATGAGATTTAGAGCCAATATCTCAAAGTTCCATATATTGGGACGTTAAGATCTCAACTCTTGTTAAATGACGATGATTAAGAAACTCAGGCTTAAGAACAGTTAGTCCATCACAACTGACACCGTAATAATTAGCAATGACAGTAACCAAATAGCCCATGCCAAGATTACTGCTTCTCTTTTTAAGAGTGGCAATAATGGTATTAAAAATGTGCGTGGCACTGTAAACTTTAATGTCATTGTCCATGCACGACAAAATAAAACACTTGTTGCTTTCGACTAGAGACATCAAAACCTGCCCGGCGGTCAACCACGGGCTGGGAGCAGCTCGACCCATTGACATCTCTACTTTTGACTTTATCAAAAATGGTTTGGAACATAAATTTGTAAAGCAATAAGTGTTCAGGACTATGAATAATATTATTATGTGCATTCTTAACATTAATGTCTTTCGACCCAATCAATTGGGTCAAATACCACTTGGCACAGAAATCATCATGTTGATCAATAATGGTCGATTCCAATAATCTACCAATTTGACACATAATCTCATAATTTAATTCGTATAGTTGACCCTACAACCGAAATCAAAATTCATTAACGTTATTTAATTCAAATTGAATAGAAGTGAAAATTTCATGGGTTAATTCCTCATAGACAACAATGTTAAAATTCATGAATTTATCCCATTGTACTTTTTCTACCCAAATTCTTGACCTTGTCTTTCAATCTAAGAGTATCTAAGATATCAAAGTCAAAGTATCTAGGTACACGTACATTCCTAGAACAAAGATTTTGGAAACAAATACCTTCTTCTTTAGAATATATCAGAATAGGTGCTCCAAAGTTCGTCACTCTATTCCATGCACGGCGTCCTGATACTTATGCCTTTCCGTTAGGTTGTGATCTTTTAGCCATCAACTTAATTCATAGACCCATTTGGAATGTGTAAATTGTGGGTGAAACAAAGAATCCTAGGATAAGTGTAGAGAGAAGTTAGAGAGTTTTATGAGACTTTAAACCTAGAGAGAAAGTTAATTGTGAGCAAAATGAAGGGAAGAGGGAATATAAGGGTTAGGGAGGAACGAGGGTAAAATGGGAAAGGAACATGAAAATTCCTTGTTTCTTACCCATTCCAGGTTATCTGACTATGGGTGTCACAATCGGGACAAAGGGTGCATAGCCTGGGTCACGATAGTGACAGTAGGGATGAAAATGGGTCGCGATCGTGACCAAGGAGTCACGATCGTGACATTATCATTTTTATATTCTTTTCCTATTTTTGATTTTTTCTTCTTCGTGTAACCTCTGAGTTTCTTACCTAGCTTATATTATCATCAACGCCACATCGTTTCACCATCCACACCATTGTGATTAAGAGTGCAAAACCTAATTCTAGAATTTAAAATAAACCTAACTACTAAAATGTACTATTTAACTATTGAACATGCTAAGTTATGGTCATTAGATTGACCTTCATCATTGGAAGCATTTTTTAATTATTCAAATTACTTCCGTTTTCTTAGAGACCACTCCTCCTAAATACGATTTGCAACGATGTCCGTTTACCTTGAAGGTTTCCTTGTTCGAATTTTCCAATTTGAGAGTTGTATGCATGAATGCTTGGGTAACTATAAAAGGTCCACTCCATCTATATTTAAGCTTTCTTGCAAACAGCTACAACCTCGAATTGAACAATAAAATAATATCTCCCACCTTGAACTCCTTCTATTTGAGATGAGAATCATGTTATCTCTTCACCTTCTTCTTATAGAGTTTAGCATTCTCATACGCGTTGAAGTGAAACTCCTCGAGTTCATTCAGTTGCAAAATTCATTTCTCAATTGCTCACTTCCGATCAAAATTTAAAACTTTCATTGCCCAATATGCTCGATGCTCTAGTTCCACAGGCAAATGACAAGCTTTACTGTACACGAGCCTAAAGGGAGTCATTCCTATCAGAGTTTAAAAAGCAGTTCGATAAGCATGTAGGGCATCATCCAGCTTTAATGCCCAGTCCTTCCTTGAACTATTCACTGTCTTTTCTAAAATGTGTTTAAGCTTTCGGTTCATGACTTCCACTTATCTACTCATTTGTGACTGATAAGGAATGGCAATGTGATGGTGGACTTCGTATCTTTTAAGGAGAGCATCAAAAGATCTATTAAAGAAATGTGTTCCTCCATTGCTTAGTATTGTCCTTGGCACTCTGAATTGGATTAATAACCTTTTGATAAATTATGCATGACTTTCCCATCATTTTTTGGAGTTGCCATAACTTTGGCCCAGCGTGATACATAGTCCACTCCTACTAAGATATATGTATTCCCCATAGAGGATGGGAAACGACCTATAAAGTCGATGCCCCACACATAAAAAATTTTGGCTTCTAAGATGTTATATATGGGCATCTCATGAGATGTTCCCCTCTCTTTGACATGGATCACATTGTGCCACGAATGCTTAAGCCTCTTTAAACAGATGCGGCCAATAAAATCCACACTTGAGTACTCAAACTGCCATTTTGTTTACACCATAATGGCTAACATATTGAGCTTCGTGACACTATGCTAATATGTCCAACATCTCTTCCTTCGAAACACATCATCTTATTAAACCATAAGCACATGTCCGTTACAAGATTGGTTCATCCCATAGGTATTGGGTACATTAGTACAAGAATTGATTCCTTCGTTAATACGATAAATTAGAAGAAAACTTACTGCTTGCGATAAAATTTGCCATGTTAGCGAACCATACTGTCGTCATATTGTTAAGTTATATCAGGGTTTCATTAGGAAATTTTTTATTAATTTCGTCGCTCTACTTAAACTCCCTTCCTTCCAGACATGATAAGTGGTCTTTAACCACATTTTCTGCTCCCACTTATCTCGTACTTCGATGCCAAACTCTTGTAGTAGTAGCACCCATCGAATAATTCTTGGTGTTGCATCCTTCTTGGTAAAAGGATAGTTTAATGCAACATGATCGATAAAAATGATCACTTTAAAGCATAAGAGGTACGATCAAAACTTGTCACTTGCATACACCATTGCTAGTAACTCCTTCTCAGTAGTGTTATAGTCCAGTTATGGCCTAGTTAATGTCTTGCTTCCGTATTATATCGCTTGCAACTTCTTATCCTTCCTTTGGCTCAACACGCAACCCATAACTTAATTGCTAATGTTGCACATAACTTCAAATGGGAGTGTCCAATTTGGTAACATTAAGATCGATGTCAATGTTAATGCCTTCTTTAATTGATCAAATGTAGATAAATAGTTATCATCAAAACAAAAAGGCACATCCTTAACTAACAGGTTCATTAGAGGTTTTGCTATCTATGAGAAGTCTTTGATAAAGTGGTGATAGAATCCTGCACGACCTAGGAATGTTCTCACACCTTTGAAATTAATGGGTGGTGGAAGTTTCTTTATGACCTCCGTCTTTGCTCTATCCACTTCAATTCCTTAATGCGATATTTTATGCCCAAGCACTGCTCCCTCATGCACCATGAAGTGGCACTTCTCCTAATTTAACACTATATGTGATTCTTCAAATATTTGGAGTCCTCTGTCCAAATTAGTCAAGCACTGCTTAAAAGAGTCTCCAAAGACTAAGAAATCATCCATAAAAACTTTCATTACGTCCTCGATCATATCTAATAGACATTATGCACCTTTGAAATGCAGCTAGAACATTGCATAACTTGAAAGGTATTCGTTTATATGCAAATGTATCGTAAAGACATATAAAAGTGATCTTTTCTTAGTTGTCAGGATAGATGAATATTTAATTATATCCCGAATAACCATCTAGGAAGCAATAGAATGAGTGACCAGTCACTTTTTCGATCATTTGATCTACGAATGGGAGAGGAAATTGATCATTTTTAGTCCCTTTTTTAAGCTTTCAATAGTTTATGCAAACCCTTCATACAATTAATGTTCTTGTCGAAATTAGCTCTCAACTTTCATTCTCCATGACAGTCATTCCACCCTTCTTCGGTACGCATTATACAGGCTTAACCCATTCACTATCAAATATGAGGTATATGATACCCGCATCTAAGAGCTTCACTACTTCCTTTATGTGAGGGTTCGACATGCGATGATGTTCCCTAACCGCTCAACTTCCTTCTTCGAGGTTTATTCGATGCATGACAACGTTTGAGTTTATACCTCAAATGTCAAATATCTACCATCCCATGGCCTTCACCCATTTCTTCACAATTGCTAACATCATACTCTCTTGTTCCCCATCCAATTGATCTGAAATGATGATGGGTAGAGTTTGACCTTCACTTAAAAAGGTATACCTGAGGTGTGCGGGTAATGTTTTGAGCTCTAGAGTTGTTAATTGCTCCGTGGAGGGTGGTATGGGTGCTTTAGTTCTTACTAATATTTCTTGATGTCTCAGAACACCCGACTCCTCCTTCTCAACATCTTCCTTGGACTCAGCCTCATTCACCTTCTCAGCTTCATTATTTGTCTCAACTTCTATTGATTTAATTTCTTCAAAATAACTCTCTTCTTGTTTTTGAATACTTCCGTCTATAACATCAATCTTCATGCAAGAGCTACTTTCTTTCAGATTTTTCAAGGCCTCATTCATATTGAACTCCACTTGATCTTTACCAATTTGAAGTGTCAATTTCCCTTTATGAACATAAATCAATGCTCTTTTTTGTGTTCATGAAAGGTCGTCTAAGAATTAATGTACAGTTCTTATACTCTTCGAAATTAATAACGATGAAGTCCAAAGGGATAATGAACTTGTCCACTTACATTAACACGTCTTCCAGCAATCCAAACAATCTTTTAATTGATTGATCAACCACCTGAATTAACATTAAAGTTGGCTTGACCTCACCGAGCCCTAATTTCTTGAATATCGATAAAAGCATAATATTGATACTTGCTTCCAAATCATATAAGCACTTTTCAAATTCAAATTCACGAACCACACAGGGTATTGTGAAACTCCCTGGATCCGTCAACTTGGAAGGCACTGGTGATTATGGAACTACAACTATCAGTTAACACCGCCATTTTGGTTTTCTTCCCAAGCACGCTTCTTTGATAATATATCCTTTAGGAATTTGGCATACTTGTGCATGTGTTCTAGTGTCTCCACGAAAGAAAGATTGTCTTTAATTTCTCCATTAACTTTGCAAATTGTGCATCCAATTTGCTTTTCTTTTTTGTAATAGTTGAGGTTATGGGATCTTGGGTGGATATAATGGAGGGGCAACGTAAAGAGGGTATTCACTTATATCCACTTCCTTCTTCTTTTCTTGGTCTTTCTCTAAAGGACGGGATACGACTTTTTCTTTGTTGGTTGTTCAAGTTCCTTCTCACTTCGAAATGTGATTGCCTTTAATTGCTCCCCTTAGGTTTGTATCAGTATTGTTCGGGAGGCCTCCTGCACTTCTTATAGATAATGCATTTTTTAGCTAGCTCATTTGAACCTCTAAGTTATGGATGGAAGAGGCATGATGTTTAGTTACTTATTCGAACTTCCCTTCCATTCTTTTATGAGCATCATCTATATTTACAAGCTTGTCCAAAATTTTGTCCAAATCAGAGTCCGTAGAATTGGGTTTCTCCTGTTGAAATCTAGGTGCCCCTTGAGGTCGAAATTGAGCTCCTACATTGTTCAACTAAGAAAAAAGTACGTGGTTCTTCCACTCATGATTATATATATTGGAGTAAGGATTGTTTCTTCCTCTTTGACTAAATTGTGCTCCCATATAGCTTAGTTGTTTCGTTTCATTGGTCTGCATTAAGAAGCAATTGATGGTGTCGTGTTGTCATGTCCATATAATTCACAACTATGCTTAATTGCCTTAACTGGAGTTGATGAAGAGGCTTTCATGCAATTGAGATGTCAAGTTAAGTCATCAATTTTTGCCTTCATTTTTGTTATAAAATCAACTGCAATGGCCCCCTTCTAATTATGGAAGGTTATTTGTTGTCTACTTCTGTCGAACATCCAAAAACAACTATTTCTTTCCATCTCTTCTAACAAATCCTCCGCTTCCTCAACTGTCTTTCTCATTAGAGATCCTCCAGCTGCTGCATCAATGGTGCCTCATACAGGTGGAGTAAATCCATTGTAAAAGGTTTGTAAAAGGAATTATATGGGTGATGGTGAGGACACCTCCTTTGCAAATCCTTATACCATTCTCATGCTTCATGAAGTGACTCCTCATCACTTTGTTGGAAATTTGTAATCTCCTTTATCAACTTTGTCTTCTTTGTGAGGGAGAAATATTTATCCAAAAATGCATGTACCAACTGTTCCCACTTTATAAAAGGAAAGAGTTCCTTCTTAACAACATCATCTGACATTCCATGATATTGGAAAGTATCACATATTTATAAAAATCACTAAATGAGCATTAAGATCCTTATTAATTAACCCATAAAACTACACATTGGTTTGGTGCATGTTCAGCAAAGCTGGCTTAATCTCAAATGACATTACTTGCACCGATGGTTGAGTGATGCCTTGATGTGCAACGTTGAACCCATGATATCCATCAGTATTTAGTAGTTTTCTTGATTATGTTCCTCCACCATCGTTTCTCCGATCTCTTCTTCTTGGCATCTTGCTCGTTGAATTGATCGTTTTAATCCGGTGATATCAAATGCTAAAGTTTGATATCAAATGCTAAAGTTTCGATGATCCTACTTGAATTTTAAGTAACTTTTGTGTTCATGCAGTAGCATAGACATAAGAAAGGCAAAAAATTCCTTAGAACAAATGAATTCAAATAATCCTAAATTGACTCCCCAATAACAGTGAGAAAAACTTGTTGAGTAAGTTCTACCTAATGTAAACCTCAATATTCCATAAGTATATGGATTGTAAACTTGTAGTAAATTGAGGTGTCGATCCCACGAGAAATTATCTAAAACTAATTTAATCCTAACTTTGTCTAAAGTTATAAAAATGTGATTAAAATAAAAATAAAAATAACAAGAAAATTAAGCAATCAAATGTGAGTTAAAGAAAATAAAATTATGAAATTAAAAAATTTAAATTAAATAGAGCACTTAACCACTTAACGAATGAGATGTCACAATAAAATAAGATTGACCAATTATGAGAGTATAGGATTCATTCTATCATCATTTTACTACCTTAATCGTTTTTCGATTCAATCGGTATCGATCCTAGATTTCTGAAAGGTTGATTACTCTCTCTCAAGACCTAATTATTTAACCCCAATTAATAATCCATAATTAATTCCTAAATTCTAATGTTACAGTCTCTTGATTAATAAAACAACTTAACATTTTCAACCAGTTCTTAGGCAATCTATCAGATAATCAGGTCCTCACACAAGATCTGTCTTCCTATGATTATCAATTTGATATTTATGTGACTTATTAGGCTTTTAAATCTCATTACCCAACCTAATCAAATAACTATCGATTTAATCTCTCAATTTATTATCAAAGTATGAGCAACCACAAATATCACAATACCTAAACATTTTATTGAAGTTAAAAGCAATCAAGTCACAAAATGATTCAAAAATAAATCCTAAAATAAAGTTAGAACAACATCAACATGTTCAACATTCTCAATCCAAATTAATACAATAAGATGGAAGTAAATAAACAAAGAAAGATAGAAAGAACTTGGTTGGACTGCGGCTGCTACTCCTCTTCTCTCCTCTTGATCTTCCTTAGATCTTTCTCAATTTGGCAAGATGGAGGCTAGGTTTCTTTTGCTTTTGTTATGTTCTTTTATAGTTCATTAGTCATTTAGGGTAAAGTCGAGGTCTTACCCATGTCCATTTGTCTAAAAATACCCTCCAAACGTCAAAACAAAGATCCCCACATTTGGCTAGCATCTGTCATGATTGTGACACAATAGAAATCTGGTTTTATCATGATTGTGATCAAGGAGTCATGATCATAACCAAGTACACAACTCTTCTATCATGATAGCGGCTTTGCATTTTTGTCCAAGCTTGCTCCAACTTCCTTCAATCTTCCTTTATCTAGGCTCATAGACTAACAAACATATCAAAACACCTCAATAACATAAGAATAAGGTCTAAATCATGCCCAACACTTAAAAACATAAACACACAATCATATTAACATAATTCTAAGCCTAAACATGCAATAATCATCTAATCAACACCTATAATCACATTAAAACACCTACCAAAACATAATGTAAACTACAACTATCAACCATTAAAATGTCAAGGAAGATTTGAGAATGTCCAAATTTTTCTCTAAGGTAAATGTCTAAATGTTGCTCTAAGGTATTCCTTTTGTCCTCACTCTTTATGTTGTACCATTAATTGGGTTGGATTTAGTGTTAAGTGTCCATTGGTTGGCACAGTTGGGGACTGTGGGATGTGATTAGAAACAATTAACAATGGAGTTTTAGTGGGACAACCAAACTCTTAAATTACAAGGAATTGATTCATAATCGATTGATACTGCATCATTGAAAGCTATCTCAAAGGAAAAGTAGAACAGGGGCTTAATAATTGTCGTTTGTCTTTAAACTACAATTGATTCTACACCACAAGATGCCCATTCGGACATGCAGCAGCTACCTCCTACAAGAGAAGTAGATCATCACATCAACTTAAAAGAAGGTACCAAGCCTAACAATATGAGTCCATACAGATATGCCTATTTTCAAAAGCTTATATTGAAAAACAAGTTCATGACACATTAAATTTGGGGCTTATAAGGTCTGATACTAGTCCTTATCTTTGCAAATTTGTGTTAGTTTTCTTTGATGTCATTTTGATATATATTCCCAATTAGACCATGCATCATAAACATGTTTAAAAAGCTTTTGAAATATTAAGGCATCATCATTTTTTTGTTAAACTTAGAAAAAGAGCATTTGATAGACAAGAATTGGAATATTTAGGGCATATTGTAACCTTAGAAGGAGTTAAAGTGGATCAAGCAAAAATCACAACCATGCAGAATTGGCCTAGACCTAATAATGTCTATGAGTTGTGCGGATTTTTAGGCCTTATAAGTTACTACCAAATATTTGTTCACAACTACGGCAGCATAGCTTGGCCTCTCACCAATCTCTTAAAAGAAGGGTAGTTTGGATGGACAGAAGAAAAAAAATGCATTTCAAGATCTCAAGAAAGTTATGACCTCTACTCCTACATTAGCTAAGCCAAAAATAATAATGAACCTTTCATTATTGAATTGAATGCTTCAGGGAACAAGATTGGAGCAGTTTTGACTCAGCAAGGAAGTCCAATTGCATTTATAAGTTGAGCCTTAGGTTCCACCAAGCAATCTGAATTGGATCTTAACATTTCAGAGTATTCAAAATAAACCCTAACATTTACAAAATGTTCAAAATGAACCATAACGTTTGGAAAACATTCAAAATGAATCATGTCTACTAACGGTGTTAAGCCAACGTAAATTAACTACTGATGTGTAATTTTTTTAAAAAAATTAAAGTGGGACCCACCATGTGATGATGTGTAATTTTTAAAAATGAAGGTAGGTCCCATATATAAAAGGATTAATTTTAGGATGAAATGTAGCGTTTTGATTCTGTCACTTCCATTTAAACAGATGCTCCTCTTCTTCTTGAATTCAACTTCTATTGACATTCAAAGTGACTTCAGCTACTCTTCCATTTCCACACTTTTATCCAAATCTTCCATTTCCAAACTTTTATTCAAATAATCTACGGCTTATGCAATCTCTTACTTTAACTACTCCTGCTTTGTCTTCAATTCCAAGGAGTCCATAGCAATTAAAAGCCTCTCCTTTATTTGTTATTCCAAAGCCTTGATTTTATTTTTTGTTGCCGCATCAGGTGTCTTCCCTACTTCTGCTACCTCTAATTTTAGTAGTTGGATCATGTTTTTCAAATTTGATGAGTTGATTACAGCTTCGATTTTCTCTAAAGTTTCTCTCTTCAACATTTCGAGCTTATCCTTTAACTCAGGACGAGAGGCTTACTTATTGAAATCTTTTGTATGTCTTACAGACTCAACATCCAAACCCATGGTTTAAAGATAATTTGCGAGTTCCAAATCTATCTCTTCTTTGACTTGAGAATGATTTGCTTTGCCTGTTGATCTAAATCTCCAATATTAGAAGCCCTTAACTTTTTAACTTAGGCCTTTAGTGCTTCCATCTTCTCCTTCATATCAAGTCGGTCTATGACTTCTTTCATTTTCTTATTAATTTCGTGCTTCAATGCTTCACCTTTAGCACTCTTCTCTGAGATGCTCTTGGCTTTAGAGAAATCCTTCAACATATCAAGCTTGTGTTTAAGGCTTGCATAGTTAGGAGCTGCTGATAAACCTTGAATTATTTCATCTTTTAGTTTTTCAATCTTGTCCATTAAAATGGGATGCAAAAGTTGGCCCTTTGATTTAGATTTTAGACCCACTACTTTAATCACCAATAGTTGTGTTTCCTTTTCACCAACACTGCCCAAAATTGACACACAAATATTGAGAGAGAGAGAGAGAGAGAGACAGGACCTAGTTTTTTTCTTTAAAACACCAGTAGCACCTCTTTTTTGTCTATCCTTCAACATACTTCCATGTCTAAAGCTCAATATGATTTCTTCCATAGGTTCTTATTGATGATTAGGTTATAATAAAGAAAGCAAAAGTATAAATGAACCATCAAAAAACCCACATTTTTGGACAATTTTAGGTATCTATGCAATTTCAGATATACTTACAATATAATGTTTTGAAACAAGATAATGGTATTAAGACCATAAATACTAGTCGTGCAATAACTACAATTCTTTTCATCTTCCTAATTTTCTGCCACATAAATGAAGTAGAAAATATTTCAAGAATCTCCTTCACTCCACTCTATTTGTTAACGGACTAGAGTAATCATAAGCATTGGTTATACATGATGGGTCATAGCAAGCATAGAGGGGGAGAGAGGGAGAGAGAGAGAGAGAAATAGAGGAAATTAAGAACATGAAGGATGTGAATTATCATGAAGAGTAAATGATTAAACACCAGCTTAACCTCACTTTCTTTTCTAGGAACAAAGAAAAACCAATGCTCTGTATCCCCATGACATTAGTCTCCTAATAGATCTGAATCAAAACATGCTACAAAATTACAAATCCCAAGTAAGAAATATTAACAAGATTATCTTTATATTTGTTTGACTTGAGTTTGCGTGAAAGTAGCTAAATATGCACTAATAAACTGATTAAAACAACAAATGAAATCACAGTTACATTTTTTTTCTTTTTTGTGTGAATTGCACTGCTGATACTTGATCATCTAAAGTGACTTCGATGGTCACTAAAAATATTTCTTGCAACACTTATGTTTAAAGCATCAAGAAAGTACCAAGCTAGTTAAGCTAACTTAAAGCACTGATCGTGTCATTCGAGCTTTAAAGTTATAAGCCCTCCAATACCGCAAGTGCATGGGTCACGATTGTAATATAAGATGTTTCGATCCCAAGAGAAAGGGGACTAATCTAATACTAAAATCTAAGGCCACCAATATATAAAACTTAAAATAAACAATGTAAAGAAAGTAATCACGAGAATTAAGTTTAACCATTTAAATCAGAAATTAAACACGAAATAATTAACAATTGCGCGATATGCAATCATAATAGAAATCAACCTAAGGAATTTACCAATTTATGAGAAAAGGGATTTTACTAGTCATTAGTGCTAACTTAGTAGATTATGTGTTTATGGAGTGTTAGTTCTAGAATGTCCTAGGGTTGATTACTCTCTATCGAGTTATAACCATTAAACCCTAAATTATAAACTCTAATCAGGTTATGGAGATTGTAATCTCTCAATTCACAAATTATCCAAAACCTAATTAGATCTGAAGCACTCTAATAAACTATTGGAACATCACATGGTTTCTCTCCGCACAATTACCAATATGATTTAATCATTTTTCAATTAGTTCACCCTCTCAGTTTATTACCTAATTATGCAATAACGTAATTAAATCACAACATTCATCCAAATAACACAATTAACTAAATTAGCATTAAATCAAAATAAAATCCCAAAGGAAGGTTTAGAACATAATTAATATTCCAAATCCTATCATCATACCATTCATCTCAATTCTAAAAAATTTGATAGGTTGTCATTAGCCTAAAAATTTAATCCCTTACTTAAGTTGATTTATAGTATAGTGAAGCAAAGGTATCGTCCCACAGAGATCAAAACATAAGGAAAAATTTTTACTTTTAAGCAAAGTATGTGTGAATGTTATGCATGAACTAATGCTAGATTATGTGACATAATAGGACAAGATTGGGTGATTTGTTTGCTTGTGGTAAATGTAAACAAGAAAAGAAGAAGAAGGAGTGATTTAAGTTCAGAAAATTAAAATAAAGTCAAAAGCTTTCAAGAGAGAAATTGCTAGGAAAATTTAAGTAAAAAGTTCAGATTAATTAAAGACCAATTGCAAATGTTTTCACTAAATCCTTAGGTTGTTTTTAATTACTGAAAACGAATTATTTCTAAGATTAGAAAATTAGGGTTCATCAAGCGAAGATAGATGCATTCAAAACAAGCATGACATGTAAAATCTTCTTGTTAATGCATTAATCCAAAACCAGCATCAACAACATAATAACAAAAGCATTAAGATCAAAATCAATTCTGCCGATCCTAATTTAATTTTCAAGAAAGCTAGCATGCATAAAATTAACCTATGTCTTGATCCAACTAATTAAATCCTACATAGAAGATTCAATTTTAATTGGTTGTTGCTACTTAACCTAATCAATTTATTGTCCAACAATTAAATTAATCAGATAGCATACAAATTATTTATGCAAAATTCGAATTCATGACTTCAAATCCACATGCATAATTTGACAATCATGTCCATATCAAGAGCACAAATTTCCAATCATAGATTCATCAATTATATGCATATGCTTCTTGTAAAAACAACCATTAATTTAGCTAATAGCCTCAACAATTGGAAAATAAAATTTAGTTCATGATTTTAATTAAAATAAAGTTAAAAATCATCATAGAAAACATAGTGTAGAATTCAGATATAAGAAGAAGAAGAAGATAAAATAAAACTAGGGTTCTACCTAGAGAGAGAAAGAGAGAACGTAGGAGGGAGAAAGAGAAGAAGAGAGATTCAAGTTCAAAGAAAAGAGAGAAAATGTGAACACCCCCTCCGACTTACTTAAAGCATTGATCATGTCATTCAAGCTTTAAATTTATAAGCCCTCAAATATCGCAAGTGCACGGGTCACAACTGTAATATAAGATGTGTCGATCCCATGAGAAAGGAGACTAATCTAATACTAAAATCTAAGGCCAACAATATATAAAATTTAAAATAAACAATGCACGAAAAGTAATCACGAGAATTGAGTTTAACCATTTAAATTAGAAATTAAACACGAAATAATTAACAATTGTGCAATATGCAATTACAATAGAAATCAACCTACGGAATTTACCAATTTATGAGAAAAGGGATTTTACTTGTCATTAATGCTAACTTAGTAGATTATGTGTCATTGGAGTGTCAGTTCTAGAATATCCTAGGGATGATTACTCTCTATCGAGTTATAACCATTAAACCCTAAATTATAAACTCTAATCAGGTTATGTAGATTGCAATCTCTCAATTCACAAATTATCCAAAACCTAATTAGATCTGAAGCACTCTAATAAACTATTGGAACATCACACGGGTTCTCTCTCTGCACAATTACCAATATGATTTATTACGGTTTCTATTAAATCTCCTAACTCTCATTAATCTAATTTAATCATTTTTCATTTAGTTCATCCTCTCAGTTTATTACCTAATTATGTAATAACGTAATTAAATCATGACATTCATCCAAATAACACAATCAACTAAATTAGCATTAAATCAAAATAAAATCCCAAAGGAAGGTTTAGAACATCATTAATATTCCAAATCCTATCATCATACCATTCATCTCAATTCTAAAAAATTTGATAGGTTGCCGTTAACCTACAAATTTAATCCCCTACTTAAGTTGATTTGTAGTATAGTAAAGCAAGGGTATCGTCCTACAGAGATCAAAACACAAGGAAGATTTTTTGTTACTTTCAAGCAAAGTACGCGTGAATGGTATGTATGAACTAATGCTAGATTACGTGACACAATAGGACAAGATTGGGTGATTTGTTTGCTTGTGGTAAAAGTAAACAAGAAAAGAAAAAGAAGACATGATTTAAGTTCAGAAAATTAAAATAAAGTCGAAAGTTTTTAAGAGAGAAATTGCTAGGAAAATTTGAGTAAAAAGTTAAGATTAATTAAAGACCAATTGCAAAGATTTTCACTAAATCCTTAGGTTGTTTTTAATCACTAAAAATGAATTATTTCTAAGATTGGAAAATTAGTATTCATCAAGCAAAGATAGATGCATTCAAAACAAGCATGACATGTAAAATCTTCTTGTTAATGCTTTAATCCAAAACTAGCATGAACAACATAATAACAAGAGCATTAGGATCAAAATCAAGTCTGCCGATCCTAAGTTAATTTTCAAGAAAGCTAGCATGCATAAAATTAACTTATTTCTTGATCCAACTAATTAAAACCTACATAAAAGATTCAATTTTAATTAGTTGCTGCTACTTAACCTAATTAATTTATTATCCAGCAATTAAATTAATCAGATAGCATACAAATTATTTATGCTAAATTCGAATTCATGACTTCAAATCCATATGCATAATTCGACAATCATGTCCATATCAAGAGCACAAATTTCCAATCATAGATTCATCAATTATATGCGCATGCTTCTTATAAAAATAACTATGAATTTAGCTAGCAGCCTCAACAATTGAAAAAGAGAATTTAGTTCATGATTTTAATTAAAACAAAGTTAAAAATCATCATAGAAAACATAGTGCAAAATTTGGGTATAAGAAGAAGAAGAAGAGAAAATAAAGCCTTGTGATTGCAAAATCCAGCTCAAAATACAAAAATATGCATAATCGGAGTAATGCCTTGACTCTTTTTCATCCCATTGACTTTAGCAACGGAAAACTCATTTCTGTTACTAATTGGCAACGGTTTATTTTCCGTCGGTAATTTTTGGTTGCTAATTAACAATTTTCTTGTAGTGTTACTTATTTCTATTATTTGTATTATAAAATATTTGCTTTTAATTTTCACATAATTTTATATTAATTTATTATTATAGTACACTGAAATGAAAAGATAAACATCTCTTGCTCATTACCTAGAGATGGGAAGGAATGGGGGTGAGCTTAAAAGCTTGTCGATAACAAGTTTATAATGGAGAACAAGCAAAACCATTGAAAATGCTCAATGTCATAAAATTTTTTGCATCAAACCCATAAAACACATATTTCCTAAATTCTTAACTTGTCAACACCTATCATAAACACATAAGTCATATATGCATCAAATTGTCATCCAATCATAAACACATAAGCAATTCAAAATGGTTTGGGTAGATCCATAAGTAGAATGTACTAACACATTCTCACATAATGGTCTTGTATAGTCGTAAACGGAACGTACTATCGCAATCCCACATAATGGTTTTACGTAGTCTTAAACATAAGGGAGTCCATAAAGTAGCTCCCTGCCACTAGCGGGCAGGCAGGAGAAGCCTTTAATAGAGTCAAAGTGCATTTGACATAGCAAAATGGACCACCACGAACCCACATAATCATGCATTTCACAACTTGTAAACATGTTGCCCAAAATAGCAAATATCTTTCCAAAAATCATTTTCATATTCTTTCCATAAATCATTAACACAATTCATATACCAAACATATCGCAATTTCTTAACTCATTCGAGAAGCAATAAATGCAACATTTATAACACAATGGAAAATATTTAACTTTCTTGATTTTAAAAATGTTCATGGCTCATAAATTCCACCATAAACACTTAACACTTTCTCAAAGCATTTAAAGAGCAATAATTGCGCATTTATAAAGTAGTTGAAATCATTTATTTTCATTATTTGAAAGAAACATTAGTGGCTTATTTACTCAATTATAAACATGTAACCCACCTTGAATTTCTTGCTTAATACTTGCTCAAAGATGCCTCTCCTCTTGCTCCTCTTGCCTTTCTTGATTTCCTTCATTAATGGAAAAATTTTCCATTCAATAGGATTACAAATTGGAGACCCTTAAAGCACATTCACTAAAATTGATCCTAGAAAGCTTAAACCCATGCATTTCTTAAGCTTCATGAACTAAAACTCTTCCAAAAATCCAAAAGATCATAAATGCTCTTACCTTAACTCTTCTCTAAATGAAGAGATGTTTAGCCCAAATGAAAGCTCTTACCTTCCTCTTTCTTTTTCTCTTCTTGAACAACCTCAAGTTCCCTCTTGAAAACTAAGAAATGATGAAACCCTAACTCAAACTTCCTTCTTGTCTCTCAAACACCGAAACCTCTCTTCCTCTATTCTTTGTTTTCAGTATTCTCTTATTCCTTCTCGCCCTCATTCATGTTTTCTCTTCTCAAAAGCAAGACATCATTTTCCTCTTCCCATTCTACCCTTAATGTGTGCTAAAAGTCCACTTTACCCTTCTTTTAATGCTTTATAACTTTAATGCTTAAGTGACATACCAAAAATGCCCTTTATGCATTCTTACCACTTTTAATTCAACTAACCCATGAAATAAATCCTACTAACATAGACATAATAATTAACTCCAAAAAATTCACCTATCCTAACCTCATAATTATTAAATCATGCCTAACTAAAGAAAAAAAATTCTTGGGCCAACATAAAACAAGGTTAGTATCTATACATCTTTTCAAGATCAAAGACAAGTTTCCCAAACAATGATCAAAGGAATCACCATAGACAGTAAAATCATCTATAAAAACTTCAATGATCCTCTCAATATAATCAGAAAATATACTCATCATGCATCTTTGAAAAGTAGCAGGTGCATTGTATAAACCAAAGGGCATTCTCCTATAAGTATATGTACCAAATAGACAGGTAAAGGTAGTCTTTTCTTGATCCTCAGAGGCAATAACAATTTAATTATATCCACTATAGCCATCAAGGAAACAATAGAAAGACTTACCAGCCAGGTGCTCAAGCATTTGGTCCATGAAAGGCAAAGGAAAATGGTACTTTTTGGTCACTAAGTTCAACTTCTTATAATCAATACACATTCGCTAACCATTTTGCACACGTGTGGGCATCAACTCATTATCAACATTCTTCACCACAATATTGCTCGTCTTTTAAGGAACCACATGGATAGGGCTTACCTCACTTGCTATCAGAGATAGGGTATATGACACCTATATCTAAGAGCTTCAAAATTTCAGCCTTCACCACCTCCATTATAGACAGATTGAGTCGTCTTTGCATCTCCCTCGAAGGCTTGGAATTGTCCTCTAAAAGTATGCGATGCATACACATAGAAGGACTAATCCCTTTGATGTCAACTAAAGTCCATCCAATGGCAATCTTATGGTCCTTTAAGATACGGAACAATCTTTCCTCCTTCATAGCTGTTAGATTCTTTGCAATAGTCACTGGAAGAGTATCATTAGATTAATGAAAAGTATACTTCAAATGATCAGGCAAAGGTTTCAATTCTAACTCAGAAGCATGCAACATAAAAGGTAAGACTTTCTTATGGGAAAGAGGTAAATCAACAAACACATCCAATTTTGGCACCATATAAGAAGACTGCAATGTCATAATAGCATCAATCACATAAGGTTCAAAAATCATGGCATCATTGGCGTTAACATCAAAAGATGAGAAGAAGGAACGCATAAGAGCAATATTAACGCCATCATCACCACCATAAGCACAAAATTCATCCACCAATAGATTAGTGATATCCAAGTTATGTAATTCATGCACATCATCATTATATTTCATTGCCTTAATAAAATTAGACAAGACATGTACATCATCAGTCCTCATAGACAAAGTGCAATCATCACAACTAATCATAGTCTTAGTAGTCCTCAAAAATGGTCTCCCAAGCAGAAGAGGTGAACGTGTGTGATGGAGATCATCACATGTCTCAACGATATAGAGTCACAAGGGAAAACCAAGCTACCAACTTTTACTAAAACATCTTCCAACAAACCCAAAGGATAGGCAAAATACCTATCAGCAAGTTGACTAATAACAGAAATGCTTCTCAAAGAACCAACATTAAGAGAATCAAAGATGGATTTCGGCATCACACTAATTGAAGCTCCTAGATCACACATAGCCTTATCAAACCACATATTACCAATCACACAAGGGATGAAAAACGCACCTGGGTCTCCTTGCTTAATAGGTAATTTCTTTTGGAGAATAACACTTACATTCTCTCCCAAGCCAACTATGTCTCCATTTCTGACCTTATTGGCTCTCTTGGTGGTGTACATCTCCTTAAGAAATTTGGTATCCTTGGGCACATGTCTTATTGCCTCCAATAGAGGAATGTTGATCTCCACCTTTTTAAACAACTCCAATATTTCTTTCTCCTTATCCTCCTTCTTTTGCCTGTTAGAACTCAAAGGGAAAGGTGGAGTTAGCTTATAAATGGAATCAACAAAGTTAGGAGATACCTTAGAAGCATGAGATGGTTGCTTGGGTTGAGAAGAAGGTTCAACACCCTTTAGGTCAAAGGCTGGTGCCGCCAATTTTTGGTTGTTATTTTCAGCCTCCAACTCATCCCCCTCATCCAAAATAATCATTTTGTCTCCAATCTCCTTACCACTCCTTAGCTTAAGTGCAAAAGCACTTTCCTTGCCTTGCAACCCTTGGGACTACAATTTTCTAGAATTTTGGGCCTCCATCTTTCCAAGGTTAGAGGCCAACTGCCCCATTTGCCTTTCAAGTTTTTGGATGCCCAATCTTGTCTCTTGCTTAAAAGATTTATAGTCCTATTGAAAAAACATAAAATTTTGCTGCATGGATAAGGTGTTAGATGCCATAGTTTTCATCATATCTATAACCTCATTCAAAGAAGGATTAGAAGAAGAAGAAAGGTTAAAAGGTGGCAGCATAAGTCTGGGAATGTTCAGCTGTGGTTGAAACCTAGAGGGGTTGGGTGTTCTTACTCCATTCGGCATAGGTGGTTGCTTAGGATTTCCATAGCGAAGGTTAGGGTGATCTCTCCATCTTGGATTGAAGGTCTGAGAGTAGGGATCATGCTTTCTCTGTGGGTTAGCATTAAAAACACCACCAACTGCATTCACATGGTCAGTAGAATCATCTTGCATAGTAGGATATCTATTAGCATTATGACCATGCATGGAACAAATAGAACAGACAATAGCTTGCATATCACCACTCATGAAGGATCGTATCATAGAAGTAAGCTCATTAACCTTATCCTCTAAGTTGGAGACACTTACCTCATTTACGCGTCTATGATCAGCTTGAATGCCAAACTGCTTGGAATTTGTAGCCATATCAGAGATTAAATGCCTAGCTGCCTTGGGTGTTTTGTTCACCAAAGCTCCACCACTAACTGTATCAATAATACTCCTATCTTAGGGAGTTAAATCCTAGTAGAAATATTGAATGAGGAGTTAGTCAGAAATTTTTTGGTGGGGATATTTATTGCAGAGCTTCTCGAACCTCTCCCAATACTCAGACAATGATTCACTATGAGCTTGTCTTATCCCACATATCTCCTTCAAAAATGTTGGCGGCTCTTGAGGCTGGGAAGTACTTCTACAAGAAAATTCTCTTAAGGTCATTTCATGTTCTTATAGAACCAGATGGGATTGAGAACAACCACTCCTCAGCCGCCCCCTTCAAAGAGAAAAGGAAAGCTTTCAGCTTGACTTGCTCCTCCTTCACACCATTCAGCTTCATTCCATTGCAAATGATGTGGAACTTTGTAAGATTAGCATGTGGATCTTCACCTGCAAGACCGTTAAAACAAGGAAGCAAATGGATAAAACCAGGTTTTAGCTCAAAGTTAGCATTATTAACATTAATACAAAGAGGATGGTTCTCCAAGTCAGGGGCGGCAAGCTCCTTCAAAGTCCTTTGTTGTGCAACTGCCATGTCTTCTTGGTAATGCTAAGTGTGAGTGATGTAAAAAATAGGAGATGAAAATGAACCAGAAGCGTTGGGATCAACGTAGATGCCGGATGGTGATGGGTTGGTGGGTTGTGCACTTGTGAAAGGTAACTCCTTCTCAAAGTTTGGTTGGAAAAGTGGATTGAATGAATGGCACTGCTCAAGGATGATGGGATCATGTAGTGGTGTATGGGTAGGTGTTCATGTGGAGTTGATCAAGAAATCTGTGTAGAATTGGTCTAAGTCGGCTTGTTATTAATCTGAGAGTTGCTCTGTAGATGACTGGGAGATACAACCTTCAAAACAAAAGGTTAAATGCACCAAACCACAAAAAGAGAGGAAAATAACACGCAAACTATAAAAGAATGCTAAAAATCAACACTTCGATCCCTAACAATGGTGCCAAAAATTTGATAGGTTGTCATTAGCCTACAAATTTAATCCCCTACTTAAGTTGATTTATAGTATAATGAAGCAAGGGTATAGTCCCACAGAGATCAAAACACAAGGAAGATTTTTTTACTTTCAAGCAAAGCATGTGAGAATGTTATACATTAACTAATGCTAGATTACGTGACACAATAGGACAAGATTAGGAGATTTGTTTGCTTACGTTAAAAGTAAACAAGAAAAGAAAGAAGAAGACGTGATTTAAGTTTAGAAAATTAAAATAAATCCGAAAGTTTTAAAGAGAGAAATTGCTAGGAAAATTTGAACAAAAAGTTCAGATTAATTAAAGACCAATTGCAAAGTTTTCACTAAATCCTTAGGTTGGTTTTAGTAACTGAAAATGAATTATTTCTAATATTGGAAAATTAGGGCTCATCAGGCAAAGATAGATACATTCAAAACAAGCATGACATGCAAAATCTTCTTATTAATGCATTAATCCAAAACTAGCATCAACAACATAATAACAAGAGCATTAAGATCAAAAACAAGTCTGCTGAACCTAAGTTAATTTTCAACAAAGCTAGCATGCATAAAATTAACCTATTTCTTGATCCAACTAATTAAAACCTACATACAAGCTTCAATTTTAATTAGTTGTTGGTACTTAACCTAATTAATTTATTGTCCAGCAATTAAATTAATTGGATAGCATACGAATTATTTATGCAAAATTCGAATTCATGACTTCAAATCCACGTGCATAATTCAACAATCATGTCCAGACTAAGAGCACAAATTTCCAATCATAGATTCATCAATTATATGCACATGCTTCTCATAAAAACAACCATGAATTTAGCTAATAGCCTCAACAATTGGAAAAGAGAATTTAGTTCATAGTTCTAACTAAAACAAAGCTAAAAATCATAATAGAAAACATAGTGCAGAATTCGGGTATAAGAAGAAGAAAAGAAGAAAAGAAAGCTAGGGTTCTACCTAGGGAGAGAGAGAAAACGTAGAAGAGAAAGAAAATAAGAGAAATTCACATCCAAAGAAGATAGAAAACGTGAATGTCCCCAAACTAATGCTAAAGGACCCTATTTATAGTGGAGGAGGTCTTGTAAGAGAGGATTTCTTTTCCAAGTAAAAGTAGGTCTTTCTTTCCTTGTAGAATTAGGATATTTAGAAGGAGATGATTTCTTTTCCAAGTAGAAGTAGGTTTTCTTCTTCTTTCCTTGCCAAACTAAAACCTTTACATGGTAGGAATTTTTTTAGAAATCTTCATTTCTCCCAATCTACATGTCCCTTGACCGTCTAGATTGTTCCTGGATCCATTTCCTGCAGTGGCGAACAAGAATCTTCCTGAATGTAGAAATCCTAGTTGAAATAGGATTCCTTATAGGAGTAGGATTTCTGCAACTTTGGTCACCTTTTTCTTCAAGAGATACCTAAGAGCTGCATGATCAGTGAAAATAATAACTTTTGTGCCAAGCAAGTATGACCTAAACTTTTCAAGAGCAAACACAACAACAAATAATTCCTTCTCAGTTGTATGGTAATTGTACTGTGCTTCATCCAATGTCCTAGACTCATAAGAAATCACATGCAAATACTTCCCTATACGATGCCCAAGAACAACTCCAACAACATAGTCACTGGCATCACACATAATCTCAAAAGGAAGCTCCCAATCAGGTGGTTGGATGATGGGTGATGTTGTCAACTTTTTTTTCAACAAGTCAAATGCATCTTTGCATTCTTGGGAGAAGATGAACTCGACATCCTTGGCTAGCAACTTGCATAGAGGTGCGGCTACCTTGCTAAAATCCTTGATAAACCTGCGATAGAAACCTGCATGTCCAAGATAAGATCGAACATCCCTCATAGAGGAGGGGTAAGGCAAGGACAAGATAATATCTATCTTAGCTTTATCAACCTCTAAGCCACGTTCAGAAACCACAT
>JANIHZ010000209.1:37516324-37526863 GCA_027478365.1 Erythroxylum rufum | reverse complement strand
GTATAAATTTAATTGAAAAACTTTGTTTGTTATCATTTTACAGTGATTAATATATTATTAGTTACTAATACAATATGAATAATTAAGAATTTTAATTATTAGCAAAATTCATTAACACTATATGTCAAATATTCATGTATACTTTTTATATAATAATAATAGTAGTTGTAGTGGTGGTGGTGGTAGTAGTAGTAGTAGTAGTAGTAGTAATAATAATAATTGAAAATATGAGTTATAGATTAAAAATAAGAAATTGATCATCTTATTTATTAGTATTAATAAATAGTACAAAAGAGTTAATTTATTGTTAGTATTAATATTTGAGCCAACTTCAATCTAACAACCACTCTCCATTACTACTCTTGATCTCGGAAACTGAGAATTCTATAGACCCAAAATCATTTAGCTTTCAAAATGCTTGTGTTTAAGAGGGGACTTCATAGCGATAGTTAGAGAAAATTGGAACTTGCCTTGTTCAGGACGGCCACTTGTGAAACTTTGGAGTAAGATGGAAGAGACTTAGGTTGGTTCTCAAAAATTGGAATAGACAAGTATGTGGCAATTTTCAGTAGAATGTTAGGAGGGTTGAAGATGAATTGTTAGTCAAAGAAAGACTATTGGAAGACGAGGGCTTAGGAATCACTCGGGAGGCCTACCATTTGGCTAGGGCTTAATATTGACAGGCACTATTGTAGGAAGAATGTTTTTGGTGTAAAAAATTTAAGATTCAATGGATAAGGAGGGGGCACTCAAATACAAAATTTTTCCATGCAACTGTAAAAGAAGGAAGGATTCACTTGATGGTTCATCAAGTGCGGGGAAACGATAAAGAATGGGTTATTGATTTTGAGGGCATTCAACTTGAAGGAGTTCATTATTTTAGCCATTTATTGCAAGATGAGGGAAATGATGTAGATTCTATAGACACCTTGGTGAATAGGGTGATTGAGCCGGTGTTGATTGATGGCGAGAATGAAGATTTACAAAAAATGCCAGTATCAGAAGAGATTCTTCTAGTGATAGGGAAGATAGATGGTGACAATGTAGCAGGCTTAGATGACTTCATTGGGAAGTTCTTTACTTATTGTTGAGAAGTAGTGGAAAGTGTCTTAGTGGCCATAGGGCAAGAATTCTTTGTGACAGGAGACCTTTCTAGAGCTTACACATCTACCCTTCTGCTACTAATTCTGAAGATTGCTAATGCATCTTCGTTTATGGAGTATAGTCCAATTTTTCAAAAGGCAATCTCTAAGTTGATCATAAACAAGCTGCGTTTGATTCTGCCAAAAATTATATCTTCTCAACAAGCGACTTTTTTACCTGGGCGATTAATCTCTGATAACATTTTATTGGCTCAAGAAATATGTTCAAATATAAAAAGAAAGATAAGATGTGGAAATATATTGCTCAAGTTAGATATGACCAAGGCATATGACAAAGTGTCTTGGCTTTTCTTGATTAAACAATTGCATTGCTTTGGGTTTGAGAAGTAATTTATAAAGTGGATTGGAGGCTGATTTCAAATTGCTGGTTTTTGTATTGATAAATGGAGTGCCTTAAGGATATTTTCACTAATCACAAGGTCTGAGACAGGGTGACACATTATCTCTAGCTCTTTATTATTGGGGCTGAAGTTTTGACGAGAGTGCTTAATGATCTTCCACAAATGGCCGCATTTGTTAATCATAGGGGTTGCCTTATGGTGACACATCTCTTCTATGCTGATGATATATTGATTTTTATGAATGGACTAAAATCATCCCTCACAACAGTCAGCCAAACATTGGCAGAATGTGAAAGGTGTTCTGGTCAGCTAGTTAATGATAATAAAAGTGGTTTTTATATAGGAAAATGCTGTTAGAAAAGACAAAATTTGATTGCATATTTCACTGGGTTCTTTCATCGCCAGTCCTCGTTTACGTATCTTGGATGTTCTATTTATTGGGGAAGGAAAAGGTCTGAGTTTTTCAACGGATTGTTAGATAAAGTCACTCAAAAAATATCTCAGTGGGCAAATAATCTGCTCTCAATAGGAGGAAGACTAACTTTGTTTTGATCAGTTTTACGATCTCTTCCACTGCATGTCTTGGCTGTAGCGAACCCCTGTGAGGGATTTTGAGTAAATTGGAAAAAATATTTGTAGATTTTCTACAGGGAGTAGGTGAAGAAGGGCCTAAGTATTATTGGATTGCATGGAAATCACTATGTCGCTCAGTAGAAGAAGATGGTATTGGTTTGTAGTATTTGTATAACATACACTTGGCTTTCTCGGCTAAGTTGTGACGGAGATATCTAGTAGGTAACTCTTTATAGGCATCCTTCCTAGCGGCTAAGTATAGAACTAGAGGTGATTCAACTTAGACTAGCGGACTCTCTGAATTAGAAAAGAATGCTAGTTGTTCATGAGCATATTCAAGATTGTATTGTTCATTCTGGTAATAAAATCATTTAGAAGGATACCACCACTGGGGAATTCTCAATGACTTTCGCATATAACCATGTTAGAGACGTGGGCACATGAACTATAATATGTTGTAATATTTGACAAATCTGGGATGTTCATTGGAGGGTTTGACTACCTATAGTACTCAATTACTAATACCTCGTACCTTGACGGGTATATTGACTTTAGATAGGTCAGGCTTATCTTCACTAAGAGTAGGAACTTTTTAACTGTAATAAATAATAGTGATGATAGCATTTGTAATTTTTTTATATTTTCACATCTTTGATGTTTGGCATTTAGTGCTAGATTATTTGTTAACGCCAACTTCATTTGTTTCAAGCAGGTTACGTTCATGCCTCCTATTATGTACTTTTCACTTTTCTTATTAATAAAATAAGGTATCCATCTTTTTGGGTGCCTGATTATAATATATTTTAAACCCTTATTTTATATTGTTTTAAATTATTTACATAACACTTTTGGGTCAAATTGTTGCATTTTCTTATTAATTATTAAGTTGTTTAATTTTATATTTTATTGCTAAAAATATATGTATCAAATTTGTATTAAATATTGCTTTTATAGGATTGATGGAGCTTAAAAGGAGATAAAATGCAACAGCTAAGAAGTAAAACACCAGAGGAAAAGTTGGGAAGACCAATGTAGACATAAGACGCCAGCACATGGGATGATCAAAACGGCAACAGATAAAAGAAGAAACGGAAAAGGAAAGCAGCCAATAGAAGAATAAAAAATGCAATAACAATAGTCCACGACAAAATGAAATGAACAGCGCCAGCAGAGAAAGGCATCAAAACAATAGCACAGAATGCATTCCAAATTAAGTACCAAAATGCGCAGCAGAAGACAAATGCAGAAGAAAAGTCCAGCAAGGCATTGTTGTAAGAGCAGGAGGCCAAAATGCAACACATTAGACAAACACTAGGGAAAAAGCGTAACAGCAGAGGATGCAACCCACAAAGCCAACACGCCAACAGCAAATGGGAAGTTGACAAAAAACGCACAACACAACAGAGAAAATTCCCAATCCAAAACACAAGAATCCAAACACGAAATGCAAGCAGCTGGGAGCAGAAGACTAAAACATGCAACAGAGTCGAGGAGAAAAAAACGCAGAAAAGATGATACGTCTTCATCGCAAACACCAGATAAGAGAAAATCAATCCCAAATCCATTTGAAATGGATTAGATAGGAGGCAGGGATAAGATAGAAGCCTATCTCAGAACCAGTTACGTCGGATTGTTGGAGTTGTTTCATGATCCTAAAAATAGACAGTTGCGGGAGGAGAAAATCAACGAGCAAGTAGTCACGGGAAAAGAGAGTTCTCTAAAAGATTTTGTCTTCCAAGGCGGGTTGAAGTTGAGAATCACTGCAAGGAGTGTCGAGAGTATTTGGAGAACCATACGCACATTAGAATCAAGCTGGTTCGTTACTAGTGGAGGATAAATCACAGACCTTTTAGGGCTGGTCCGAGGTGAGAGGTCTGCAAAGACAGAAAAATTTAGTAAGTTTTTCGAAAACCCTTTCTTTCCTTCTGATTTTTTGATGCTTAATTTATGATTAATTGTTTAATTTTATTTTATACGTATTGTTTTGATTATTTGGTATATTATTTTAATTCAATTGATTACTGAGTGAATTTAATATTTATGAAATTGCTGGGATTTCAACGTCAAATTTCGATTGTTAATTTTGTTTTTTATGCTTGACATGTAGAGCTGGTTCAATTTTTAAGAGTAAAAAGGAACAAGTAGAAACTAATTGGTTGGTTCTCTATAATTAATTTGTTAAATATCTCGGATAGGTCAAAATTGCATGACTAAATTAAAATTTAAAACTTGCTTGTTCACTTGTAAATATTTAGTTAGATTTATGTTTTATTTCTTTTATTTAATTCGATTTGTTCTAAATACCAAAATCGAAACCCCTCTCTTTATTTACATATTAGTTTAGTATAATTCATTGGTTTCTGCCATTGTAATTATTTTAGCTTTTGAAATTTTCCTAATTGTTGAGGTTAATCTTATGTGATAATCGAATGAAATCTTCATATGTGCTTCATTATATATGTTTAACCTCTTCTCAATTAAAAAACAAAACAAAACTTCATGTGCTCAAAATAACCATGTATTATAAAATTGGATTTTTTTATGTTTGTTCTAAAAATTTGTAATGAATTTATTTTCTTAAGTTTTGATGTTGTATCTTATTTATGTGATTAAAAAAGACGTTATATGTTAATGATGTTAGTATTATAGAATTTCTATCATATAAGCGAAATTATTAGAATGTGATTGTTTCTTTTAAAAATATTGTATTTAATAAACTAGATTAGTAAATTAACTTTCCTCGTGGGATCAACTCTTATTTGCCTTATACTACATTGTTTAATACATTTGTATAATAAATTGAAAAGTAAATAAGGATTTAATTTTGCATCTTAACAAAACGTACCAAATTTTGACGTCGATGTCGGGAAAAGTTTTATTTGCTTAGTTTACTTATTTATTATTTTATTTTATTTTAATCATAACTAACAAATTCTTTTGTTTTAAAAAAAGATAAAAAAGAGAGTAGGCGACTTTTATGAAATTAAGAGACGGGGAAGAAACGGGCGTAAAAATCAAATTGGAAAAGGAAGAAACAAGGATAGAAATGGCCGAAGTTACCTTGAAGCAACTTTTAAAATTGAACTTAGAAGATCAACCTTTATGCATCACCTTGAAGCTGAATTCAAGTTTCTTAAATTTATTGCCTAAGTTCTATGGACATGTAGGTGAGGATTCTCATAGACATTTAAAAGAATTTTTGGTTGTTTGTTATAATATGAGACTTGAAGGAATTGATGAAGAACAAGTGAAATCACGTGCTTTTACATTTTCATTGCATGATTTTGCTAAAGATTGGTTATATTATTTGCCTCCTATACATAGGCGGAATTGCATACAACTTTTCTTGGAAAATATTTTCTTGCTAATAAAACTAGATCTATTAGAAAAGAAATATGTGGAATTAGACAAAACATAAATAAGTTACTATATGAATATTGGGAAAGATTTAAAAAATTGTGTGCTAGTCGCCCCAATCATCATATCAGTGACCAATTAATAATCCAATATTTCTATGAAGGACTTTTACCACATGTTAGGAGCATGATAGAATTAGCTAGTGGCAAGGCATTAGTTGATAAAACTCCTATACAAGCTAGGCAATTAATCTCTAACATCACTAAAAATTCACAACAATTTGGAATTAAAAACGAGATTAATCAATTTAGGAGAGTTAACGAAATAGATGTGCATGCCATTCAGGATCAACTAAGGGAAAATTCTCAACAGGTAGCTTATCTGACCACTTTAGTGTCGAAACTTGTAGCTGATGGTAGTACCCAAGCTTGTGCTTGTGGAATTTGCACTGATTTTACTCATACTACTAAAGCATTTCCTTCTTTGCAGGTTCAAGATGTGAATGTTGTGGGTAGTTATCAAGGACAAACATAGAGGAAATAACCACCTAATTTTATTAGTAACCAAACCAATCAAAGACCTTCTTTTATACCTCACCCACCTCAAAACCAACCCACTGGTTAATCTTAGAAGATATGGTGAAACAATTAGCTAACCACATTGGGCAAGTACACACATAGGGTGTAGAATATCAAAAGATGACAAGTGCACATCTACAACACTTAGAGACTCAAATACGACAAATTTGCACCATTCTAAGTAATGTAGAAACCTAATCATCTACGAAATTGTCTACTTAAACCATACAAAGTGCTAAAGAAAATGCTAGTGCAATATTGCTTAAGAGTGGGAAAGAATTGAGATAACCTAACGAAAGCAAAAGAAAAAGTTGCCGAGTAGAAAAAGAGTTAGAAGTTACACCTAAGTCTGATAAGAAAGAAGAAAATAAAGGGGAATCAAAAGTAGGCACTATTGACAAATTATCAATTGACAAGTTTCAAAGTGTTCCTCCTTTTCCTTACAGGTCAACGAAATCACAAAAAGAGGTAGCCGATCAAGAAATTTTTGAAACCTTCAGGAAAGTTAAAGTTAATATTCCTCTTTTGGAAGCAATTAAACAAGTTTCACGATATGCCAAATTCTTAAAAGAATTATACAGTAACAAGATGTGCTTCAAGGAAATGAAAAGGTAAGTATGGGAGAGAATGTCTCAACTGTAATTTAAAAGAAAACTCCTACAAAATGTAAGGACCATGATATGTTCACTATCCCTTGTAAAATAGGAAATATTAGTTTTGAAAGGTGTATGCTACATTTAGGGGCCTCTATAAATTTTATGCCTAGATATATTTATGAGTATCTTAAGTTAGGCACTTTAAGAAAGATAGGGTTAGTAATTCAACTGACTAATAAGTCAAGCACCTGAATTTGAATTGAAACCTCGTCCCACAAATCTCAAGTATATTTTTCTAGGTGAGAAGGCTACTTTTCTTGTTATAATCTGAAGTGCTTTAACTTTGTCATAAGAAGAGAAACTTTTGCAAGTATTAAAAGACCACAAGGGTGCAATAGGATGGACCATAGTTGATATAAAAGGGATTAGTCCAACTTTGTGTATGCATAGGATCCTTCTAGAAGAAAATGCTAAACCCATCCGAGAAGCCCAACATAGGTTGAATCCCCTCATGATGGAAATAGTAAAGGAAATATTAAAATGGTTAGATGCAGGCATAATATATTTTATTTCAGATTCTAAATGGGTAAGCCCTATACATGTAGTACCCAAGAAAACGGGCATAACTATAGTTGATAGTAGCCAAGGTCAACTTGTTCCTACTGGGATATCAAATAGGTGGAGAGTGTGTACTGATAACCAAAAACTCAATCAAGCAACTAGAAAAGATCATTACCTTTTACCCTTTATTGATCAAATGTTAGAAAAAAATAGTGGGATAATCTTACTTTTTCTTTTTAGACGGGTACTTAGGGTATACGCAGGTTGCTATATCATTTGAAAATCAAGAAAAACCACATTTACATGTCCTTTTAGTACATTTGCATTTAAGAGAATGCCGTTTGGACTTTGCAATGCTCCAAGAACTTTTCAATGATGCATGATGAGCAATTTTTTGATTTAATTGAGCATAAAATGGAAATTTTTATGGATGACTTTACAATGTTCGGTGATTCTTTTGATTTATGTCTCTTTAATCTTTCTATTGTTGTGCAAAGATGCATTGATACTAATCTTGTTTTAAACTATGAAAGATGTCATTTTATGGTAGAACAAGGTGTGGTATTAGGGCATATGGTAAGTTCAAAAGGGTAAGAAGTTGACAAGGCCAAGATAGAGATTATAGTTCTCTCCCATATCCTACATGTGTGAGGGAAGTGAGATCATTTTTAGGCCATATGGGTTTTTTTATTGTTGTTATAGCAAAAACTTCTAAAAAATTGCATCTCTTTATGTGCATTGCTAGCTAAAGACTCTTATTTTGTGTTTAATGATAATTGTAAAAAAGTTTTCGATGAACAGAAAGAAAGATTGACAAATGCCCTTATGATTCATCCACTTGATTAAAATTTACCATTTAAAATAATGTGAGATGCGAGTGATAAGGAAGTTGGAGCAGTATTAGGTCAAACAATAGATAAAGGGCCTTATGTGATATATTATGCATCTAAATATTTGGATCCTGGTTAATGTAATTACAATACAATGGAAAAAGAAATGTTTGCCATTATATTTGCCACAGAAAATTCTTTTCATATTTTTTAGGAACCAAAGTAATTGTTTTCTTAGACCATGCTGCACTTAAATATCTCTTGAAAAAGAAAGAATCAAAGTCTAGGTTACTAAAATGGATGCTCTTATTGCAATAATTTGATTTAGAAATTAAAGATAAAAAAAGGTACAGAGAATCTAGTAGCAGACCACCTTAGTAGAATAGTACCAAATGAGGATTGACCTATGGTTTCTGAATTCTTTCCAAATGAGCAACTTTACTCTTTGATTAAAGGTGATTCGCCCTAGTATGCGGACATATGCAATTATTTAGTTACTAGGATGTTTCCTAATGATTTAAAAAGAGCTTAAAAGAATAAAATAAAGGCATAATCCAGATACTATTTTTGGGATTATCCTTATTTATGAAAAACATGTTTTGACCAATTTTTTCGTAGGTATGCTCCAAAAATAGAACACAAATCTATTCTTACCTTTATTTTTCATTCTTTTGAAAGAGATGGTCATTTTGGGCTTAAGAGGACAGGTCGCAATGTTTTAGAGAGTGGATTCCATTGGCCCACCATACATAAAAATGCATACTTATTTTGTAGGTCATGTGAGCAATGCTAGAAAATAGGAAACTTATCCAAGAAACAGGAGATGCCTTAACACAATATTATGGTTTATGAAATATTTTATGTGTGGCAAATCAATTTCATAGGTCCATTCCCTTCATCTTCTAGTAATGTATACATTTTACTTACTGTAGACTATGTTTCAAAATGGGTAGAAGCAAAGGCCACTAGATTGGATAATGCAGAGAAAGTCATTAAATTTCTAAAACTTATATCTTTAATCGATTTAGTGTACCTAAGGCCATTATCAGTGATCGTGGAACTCATTTTTGTAACAAGGCTTTGAAAGTTCTTCTGGAAAAATATCATGTAACTCACCAAGTCGCTATGACATGCCACCCCTAGACAAATGGACAAGCTGAAATATCAAACAAGGAGATCAAAACTATTTTGGAGAAGATGGTAAAGCCAAATAGAAAGGATTGGAGTATACGATTGGATGATGCTTTATGGACTTACAGAACTACTTACAAAACTCCAATAGGTATGTCCCCTTATAGACTAATTTATGGTAAAGCTTGTCACTTACCTATAGAAATTGAACATAAATCATATTGGGCGGTGAAATAATGCAATTTAGATTATGAAAAAGCATGAAATGAAAGGAAGCTACAACTGTAAGAACCTGAGGAGCTTAGGCTAGAGGAATTTGATAATGCAAGGATCTATAAAGAAAGGACTAAAACTTTGTATGATATGAATATAGTTAGGAAATCATTTACTATCGGACAAAAAGTTCTTTTATTTAATTCTAAGTTAAAGTTATTCCCTAGTAAACTTCAATCTAGATGGTTAGGTCCCTTAGATGTTACTAACGTCTTTGAGCATAGTGCTGCAACATCTCACTACCATAAAGTATATATCTGAACATCCAAGGACATTCAAGTACATATCCGATGATAATGGTATGTTAGAGCAAAACACATATCCAACTTACACATGGCATCATCTAACATAATTAAAATCACCAAATTTTAAAAACCAATCCTTGAATTCATTGACAAAAGCTTACACTGTATTCATTAAACAAACATTACAATCCTTATACAAGTTCTAAACAAGAAACTACAAAATACAAATTACAACTCTTTTGATGTCAATTGACAGACCTCTGACCCATAACTTAGTTCAAAATGTTCCTGTAATCCAGAATAAGAAACTAAGTCTCCTATCTCGTACCTTAAAAGTCACGTTGCAATATTTACGAGTTTTGCGAACTCAATGAGTGAACCATTATTGATGTTTTCACCCAGGTTAAATACATAAAATCACATATTTCACAAATATTCATTCAGAACATGTATATTCCAAATACTCACATTAACATGGTACATCATGTAATCATTGCAAAACATAACAGATATATACAAATTGTTAGCCCGTGAATTTTTTTATTTGATTAAGCATGATCAGATTAATTTTAGGGTCTTGCTAAATTAATGTATGTTGGAGCTAATTAGCATGTTAATGTTAATGGGATTATGTGACATAGGTGAATTAAATTAAAGTGTTAGGAGTGTATAGCATAAAGGGCATTTTAGGCAAGTCACTTAAGGATGTAAGAACATAAGCTTTTAAGTAAGGGCAAAATGGACTTTATGCACTCATTAATGGTATAAAAGGGAAGAAAATGTGGTGTCTTTCATTTGGAAGAGAGAAAAAACGAAATTGAACAAAGAAGGGAGAGAGTTTCGTAAGTTTAGAGAAAAAAAGAGTTCGGTTAGGTTTTGATTTTTTTAACC
>JANIHZ010000209.1:37490983-37509476 GCA_027478365.1 Erythroxylum rufum | reverse complement strand
CTGATGAAAAAGGTGAGGACTGAGGAGTAAAGTAGAGATTTTAAAATTATTTCTTCTAAAAAAATATTAATATTTTATTATATTTAACCATAAATATTAAAAAAAAGAAAAAATATAGTTAATAACAAACGACTAGGATACGAGTATCCATCTGTTCGGATTATCACTAGATCTATATCTAAATCTATATCTACATCTATTTTTCAGCATCCATGTAAAATCTATTTTTTAGCCTCCATTTCTATTTTTTGAGTCGAACAGTGTAGCTATTAATTAGGTTAAAAACTCACTACCATCCTTAAATATGAGCTACCCATTTTCATTCCCTTTTCCAAATGAAATTAGGTCTTTCGTTTCATTCTTTTTGCAATTCAACAAAGAGTCCAATCAAGATTCTATCTCGGAGGCTCATCGTCTTGTATGCCCAAGTCCCCAACTCTTTTCTATTTGCAATTAAGTACTTCTCTTTTCCCTCACAGCTCAACTAAGAAACGAATAACAGAATATTTGATCTTTAAGCATGAGACCATAATTTTAATGATTCGCAACCCCAACTCTCAACAACGGCGCGTGTCATCTAATTGCTATTAAGGGGAGCTTAGGTATGTATGTTGTGTGAGAAAGGAAAAAATTAACATGCCCCATCTCCTCTTCTTGATCACAATGCCCATTGTTTCATCAAAACCCTTAAAATCGCCACCGCAACCGCCACCGTCAAACCCTAGCTCCACCGCTGTCTCCGGCGTGCTCTGCAAGCACTCACCTTCCGCGACTCTCGACCTTCTAATCCTAGTCCTAGTCCTCTTCTCCGGCGCGTTCCTCTTAATCTCCTACTTCTCATACATCTTTAACACTCTCTCTCTCCTTCTCTCTCCACTCCCCCTAAACCTTCCTCCGGCGTCATACATTATTGGGTTCTTCGCATTCTTCGCGGCGGCGGTAGTGGCCGTGGAAGTGTGCTGCGGGTGGAGATCTCGCCGGTGCGATAAGCCGGGATGTAAAGGGTTGAAGAAGGCGATGGAGTTTGATTTGCAGTTGCAGAGTGAGGAGTGTGTGAGATCGAGCGGGTCGAAAGAGATTGATAAGTTGCCGTGGAAAGGTGGGACTGAAGGAAATCCAGATTATGAGTGTCTTAGGGCTGAATTGAGAAAAATGGCCCCTCCTAATGGTAGGGCTGTTTTGCTTTTTAGGGCTAGGTGTGGGTGTCCGGTTGCTAAGCTTGAGGGCTGGGGTCCGAAACGTGGTCGCCGTCACAAAAGGTATGCCTTTTTCTTTTCATTTTTCAGTCAATGGGTCGTCTGGATTCTAGGTTTTCAGTTAGGTGACTCAATTAGTGTTAGTGAAAGTAGGGATCCTTAATAATTTCACTATTTTGGATTTTGATGTGTCTGTACTTGTTTTCTTCCTTTTTTCAGTCTGCTTCTCTGCAACTTCTATGTGAATAATTTTGATGATGACGTTGACTTTGTTTTTGTGAATATTTGGAATGAAAATTTTGTCCAGAAAAGTCTTGGGAATAGCGGGGCTTTCAATTTGGTAGCTTGGATATCAAAGTTTTTGGCTAATTGTAGTCATTTAGAGAAATCGAAAGCGTGCTTATTTACTAGGTATGTTTATGATATGTAAGCAACTGATGGTGCCAATAGGCTGTTTGAATCATTGAAGTAGCCGCAATCAAGCTGATTTGTGTGTTCTCAATTGAGGCTCAATTATGAATCTTTAGATCTTTCAAAACTTTTGGGCTTCATTTTACTTGCCCTCCAGTCAAAATATCTGTTATCTCAATGTGAACTTTTACATTTGTGTCATCCATTCCTATTGACAATAATCTTGCAACTGCATGTTTAAAGTAGGATGTGTTTGGATGCGTTTATTTCTTATCTCAAAAACCGATCTTTTGAAGCATGATTTCATTGAATCCTTACCCACTGGCTATTTCCTATCAGATAAATACTCAAGCAGCATTGTAAAGTGTTGAACCAGGCTTCATACATCATTTTGGAATACTTGGAAGAAACTTTTTCTCATCTGTACACTTTTCAGCTATGTGGTATCCACTCACATATAGGCAACCAAAACTCACAATTCACCCCTTTGCCTACATAACTCTACTTTTCCTTTGGATGGTATGTTAATAAAAAATTAATGAAGATAAACTAGAATTTACCTATGCTCAAACTTAAATAGAGAAAACTGGTTCTTCTGTTGGATGAGGTACTTAATGATTTGGGTAGCAAGATACAGGAACTGGATAATAAAATCATGGATTATGAGGAGTTAGGTTTTAAGGATGATTGAACTAAATAGAAGTTGATGCAAAACATTATAGTTTGAAGAACATGTAAATGTTTATTATTCTAAAGCCAATCCATCTAACATCAGGATAATCAATTGATGCTTTTTGTTTTGTACCTGTTTATAGTACTGCTTTTCACTTTTAACCAGATAAGTGCACTCTCTCCCATCCCCTCTTCTGTTTTGTTGTTAAAACACCTTAGGATCATCATGCACTTCTGTTATGCGACCAAAGCTATACAAGAACTACAAACGGTTCACTCATGGGAAGTTCACAAAGAAGCCGTCATAAAGCCACATATGAAGCTGTTGTGCTTAGTTTTTTTTTTATTATTATTTTTAAGTCTTGATTGTGCTAGAAGTTGTTACGTGACAGTTCCTTATTTCCTTATTTTACGTAGTAGTGGAATTAGGCAGTTATTTCCCTAAGGCTATAGAAGCCAGCATTGTACAGACTTTGTGGTATAAAAGAAAAATTTCTATCTCTGAGTTTTTCTCAAAAACAAGGTCCCGGGTCCCTTTTGAGCCGGAAACATAGGCAAATCAAAGAAAATTAGTTCGACACCGATCAACAAACCGCAAACTCGATCCTGTTCTAACAACTTCATTTGTATTTGGCATATGCTAAATGTTTGTGATCCATTTTTTTTTTTTTTTTGTGTCAACAAGGTAAAATAGTAGCATATATCCTATGCTTTCTCAAGTATTTAATGGTTCTGCGTTCCATGTGTGAAGGACCTTTCAGCTGTTTGTTTGATATTATCTTTTTGGGCATTAATTATAATTTACCTTGAATTTTAGCAGAAAAGATTTGGATACCTCATCACATTTCACAAAATAACTGGATTTGGACATGTGATTGAGTTTATTTTAATTGAAATTTTGTTTGGAGTCTAGAGAGTTTCACGCCTTACAAGTTTTGAACGTATATTATGCTGCTTCTGGCCTGATTTTGTGGATAAAAAGTTGTGACCTTTTATTTTTATCTTATCAGTAGCATTTTCCCATCTGAAGAATTATTTTGCTCTTAATTTGATATCCTATTTTGATCATTAATTGCATTTGAGCTTATATATTAGCTCAGCTAAGATCAAGTCCACATAGCTTTTGTAGCCAACTTGGTGCTGGCTGTGGACCAGTATTGCAAGAATATCATATAGATTTGTACTTTTGAACCTCCAAGATACAACAAGGCATAAGTGATATAAAACTATATTTTAACCATCAATAGTTAATTGATCTCTTTGTTAATTGGTGAATATTCTACTTAGTAGTTGTGCTCTATCTTGTCCGTTGGCATTGTAAATAACTGTTTTTGGAACTTTCTTTTGTTAAATATGGGCATTCTGATTCTAATGGTTTCTTTTGTTAGGAGTTTCTACCTTCATCTAACTTGAATATCTACATTAGTGTTCAACAAGTTTGTAAGCATAAGAACAAAGTTATCAAGCTTCATCTATAACTCAGTAATCTGGATTCTCATTTTACACTTACGAATTTTCACCACTCACTTTAAATTTACCAATTTTCACCACTCTTTGATGTGTGGTTGAAATCTATGCCAAAAAGATTGAAGATTCTTGTTAAAAAAAATGAAAATTTAAGATTTAACATATGATTGTTATTATGTATTCAATGTAAGATTATATTGTTTGTCTAATAATATAATGATTTATCTATTATCTTTATTTTATTTAATTGTAAAAATATTGTATTACCTTATATGCTTTAAACCTAATGAATTATACATCTCAGTATTCTTTTCTGTTTTTCTTCTTTATCCTGACTTTTACATAATATTGAAGTTAATTCAACACTGTACCGGATCGAAGTGCTGATTATGATTCTAAAACTTGAATTCTAATCTTTTATTTTTTTCTTTTTCAGATTCTCGATTCTTTCATTGGACATATATATCTTCTTTCATCTGGCAAATTACTTTTTGTTTTTATTCTGGCAGCCATTGAAAGTGTTGTTACCATTCTTATTATGTCTTTCCTTTTAGCAGCATGTTGAGAATGCCTTTAACCTTCTCAAGTCTTTATTTCAAGCAGCCTATAGAGATTGTTGTTATCCCGTCTTTTTTTTTTCAGGCAGCTCATTGAGAGTGATGTTATCATTGTATCTTTCATTCTAGAAACCATTAAGAGCGATCTTTAATGTCTTGTCTTATCAAGAGTGTTTCTATGTATTATCAGTTTTCCTTCTGCAGCTCAATGAGAGCATTGAAACTTCTATTTTAATCTTTCCTCCTCTCAACTTCTGTTCTGTATTCCCTTTTTTTTTTTTTTGACAAATGTCACTCTTCCACTCTCTTATATATATAGAAAATATATTATTTTCATTTTTTATTTAATTTGTTTTTACAAAATTTTTGATTCAAAATTCAGTGGCAAGCTGGATGTTAAAATCATTCACTTCACGTGGCTGTTTGAAGGGAGAACTAGTTCTTAATATTATAATACATTACGTATTCAATGCAAGAATAATCCAGTGTCTCTCATAAATATAAAGATTAAGGTATTATTTAGTAATATTATATATTATTAAGGAATATTGTAAATAGTTTATATCCAATGCAGGTTATGTTTCAGTAACCTTGTGTTCTTTGTCCTTAAAAAACTGAACCACTTGAAGCTATTGTGTATGTTCTTATTCTTCCTCTATCTTATTTCTCGTCGAAACTAAATTTAGAGTTCTATCCAAAGTTATTGTTTAATAAGAGGACATGGGTAGATAGATGTGGTTTTCTATCATTATGATATAGAAGTGGATATGCATAATTTCTTAGACAGCAAACACTCCTTTTATGCTCAATTCCAACTGTCTTAATTTGTTTGCACATTTTGCAGGACTGTGGCCAATGTATCAGCAAATGGAGGTGATCAATGATCATTGCATTTGCTGATACTAGAGATGTTGGTTTGGCAATTGGTGCCACCTAAACGTGCTTCTGCGCAGTGCAGTTTACCTGACTGATCATAACAAGTGTCAACCGTTGTTACTAATGGGATGACCTCTGCTTAAGCCGCACATCTGAAACAATGGCCTTACCTTAGATGAGAATTTCAAAATTTTATTATATCAATTTGTCTTTATTTCTGAAAGGAAGGGATGCAAAATAAAGATATAAATACAATGCAATACGTTACGTTTTGTTTTGGCTTTCCAGTAAATAAGTTTGCGTTTCCAAAACCATCTGAATGTGATGTGAAAGGGAAAAGACTAAGAGCAGATGTTGGGGACGGTTGCTTTCGGCTTTTGTATGCGTACGGCCGGCTCCTTTTGCCACTGGACCAACAATCAAAATCTAAAGTAAGCAACTGTTGTTAGACATAGACCATTCATCTCAACTCCTCTCTTCTCATGATACCATCTTTCAATCCCAAATCTCTTCTCTCCCGTATTTTCTCTTCTCCTTCAAATAGGTCATCACCACCAACCCTCAAATGCCTCTACACTGAAACTCCAAAATCCCCTTCCCAACATTCCGACCAAAACCCGTTTCACTGCCATCTCCGTACTTTTGTTAGAGACCCAAAAGACTCCAATTACGAGCTTGCGTTAGTGTCCGCCTTGAAATTCTGCTCCACCCATTTGAATATGTGTCAAGGCCGCCAAGTCCATTGCCTTGTCTTCAAGTCAGGCCTTGATTCTAACACTTTCATTTTGAACGGCTTGATTAACATGTACGCTAAATGTGGAGCATTACAGAATGCTAAGTCGTTGTTTGATTCGTTTCCTTGGTTGGATCACGTCTCTTGTAATATTATGATTTCCGGGTATCTGAATTCCGGAAAGTTGGATGATGCCCGGGTGTTGTTTGATGCAATGCCCGAGAAAGGTTATGTTGCCTACACCAGTATCATAAAAGGTTTCGCTCAAAATGATAGGTGGAGCGATGCAATCGAGGTTTTTAAGCTGATGAGATATGATGGTGTGGGCCCTAATGAGTTGACAATGGCATGTGTGATCTCTGCTTGCTCTCATTTGTATGGGATTTGGGATTGTAGAATGCTCCATGGATTGGTGATTAAGAGAATGCTTGATAGCTCTGTTCTTGTGCTTACGAATTTGTTGAACATGTATTGTAGGTGTTCAAATTTAGGTGAAGCTAGAGCTTTGTTTGATGAGATGCCTGAAAGGAACATAGTCTCGTGGAATGTAATGTTGAATGGGTACTCAAAAGCAGGGCTGCTTGATTTGGCTAGAGAGGTGTTTGAAAGGATACCGGATAAAGATGTTGTATCGTGGGGTACAATTATTGATGGATATGTTAGAGTTGAATGGTTGAGTGAAGCTCTCATGATTTATGGATCAATGGTATCTGCAGGTTTCAAACCTAACGAAGTTATGTCTGTTGATTTGATTTCTGCATGCGGCAGAAAAATGGCAATTGGTGAGGGTCTGCAGTTGCACAGTGTTATTCTGAAGATGGGTTTAGATTGTAATGATTTTGTTCAGGCAACCCTTATCCATTTTTATGCATCATGTGGCAGGATTAATGAGGCATACACGCAGTTTGAAGTAGGCACTAAGGAGAGTATTTCTTCTTGGAATGTTCTCATTGCTGGTTTTGTAAGGAAGGGGATGATTGACCATGCTAGAAAATTTTTTGATGAGATGCCTGAGAGAGATACTTTTTCATGGAGTACCATAATTTCTGGTTATGCACAAAATGATCAGCCTCAAACAGCTTTAGACCTCTTCTATGAGATGATTGCTTGGAGGATTCGACCAAATGAAGTGACAATGGTTAGTGTTTTCTCTGTAATTGCTGCACTAGGCAAAATAGAAGAAGGAAGATGGGCTCATAAGTACGTTTACCATAACTCCATCCCATTAAACGACAATTTAAGTGCTTCAGTCATTGACATGTATGCCAAATGTGGAAGTGTTAGTACTGCTTTACATGTGTTTCATCAAATCCGAGGCAAGGCTTGTACAGTTTCCCCATGGAATGCGATTATTTGTGGGATGGCTATCCATGGACATGCTCACATATCTCTTAAGATATATTTAGAATTGCAAAGACTCTGTATAAAACTCAATGGAATCACTTTCATTGGAGTCCTTACTGCCTGCTGTCATGCTGGATTGGTAGATGTGGGGCAAAGATATTTTTGGAGCATGAAGACTGAACATAATGTTGATCCCGATATCAAGCATTATGGTTGTATGGTAGATCTCTTGGGGAGAGCTGGAAGATTACAAGAAGCAGAACAGTTGATAAGGAGCATGCCCATGAAGGCTGATGTTGTCATTTGGGGTACGCTATTGGCAGCATGTAGAACCCATGGAAATCCAGATGTGGGAGAAAGAGCTGCTGAGAATGTGGCAAGATTAGAACCATCTCATGCGGGAAGTAGAATTCTTTTATCCAACATATATGCAGATGCAGGGAGGTGGGAGGAGGCATTTTTGGTGAGGAGGGCAATGCAAAGCGATAGAATGCAGAGGTTGCCTGGTTACAGTGGTGTTTGTAGTGAAGCAAAGGGATCTAGTTCCTCTATTTGATTAAGAAAAAGGTCCTGGTCCTAGCTATATTATCAGCATGTAGGCATGCAATGTAAGATAGGTAGTCAAATGCGAAAGTCATTAGCAAAGCAGCTGTCGTTTCGACTTTTGTTGAAAGGAGATGCAACGGTAAAAATTTTGAAGAAAAAAGGACGTGTAGAGAAAGTACATAATTTTATCAATATGCAGTATCCGGTCTGCTATATTGCCTGTGTTGCACGAGAGGTCCGGTCTGGTATTGCACGAGAGGTAACGTACATGTCTTTCACAAGCGCATTAAAATTGAGACTTGACTAATCTGAAGAACTTGTATTCATATGATACATAAAAATGAAAAACTCAACCTACTAAATACAGAAAATTATAACAAAGAAAGTCAACTGAGGCAATGGTTCTGGATAATTAGTTCAGCAGCTGCTCCCATTGTCTCAACCCCGCCAATTCCCAGCAAAGCCAGAGCAAGGTCCTCCTCATTCCACTGTCTCAACCCATTGCTTAATCTCCTAAGAACATCTGCATCCACCTCAAGCACCCATGGAGGAGTGCAACCCACCATCAGACTCACAAAACCCAAAACATAGGACCTCCAAGTAGCTGCATCACAGCCTAGTGATATTTTCCCATCAAGTGCACTTGCTAGAAATTCCAAGTGCAAGGCCAGGACTTTGGGACGCCTCTTTGATGCTGACGATGACGAGTCTATTCCCCATGCAAAAGCTCCACAAAGAACTGCAAAATAGGCAAGCGCGTAACCCCTGAGCATAGCAACCATCCCTACAGGGCCATCCTCCTGCTCTGACCTGTGAACTGCTATGAACCAAGATGGTAATGTCTCTTTGAACAGTGACAGCACCGAGCCCAAGCCACCGGATAACCATACCAAAGAAGCCCCAAGTGAAGCTGCAAGCTTTGCTCGAGCCATTGCTGAAGTAAGTGAAATCTGTTCACACCTAAGTCCACTTCTAGTCCTCTTCAGCTTCTCCAATCTCTCTTTAGGAAGCCCACTACATGCTATTTCTCTCACAGAATACATGATGAGAGAAATGATCTCTTCTGTGATGAATACAATATCTCTGATGGATCGGTATACACGTAAATACAAAAATCCTGGAGCAACAGGTGAAATTCCACCGAGAAAATGAGAACCAAATCCATGTCCAAGAAGTGCTCCAATGCCACCACAACTTGAGATAGCTGTACTATTCAGACCAATTGTTGCAGTGAAGCAACTCTTGAGAAGCTGAAAGACAGTATCATTGTTGTGAAGGAAGACTGTACGAGATGCAGAGAACACAAGGAAGTCAAACCATCGTTTTGCCTTTTGGGTCCACAAGGAAGCCACAATTGGCATGCAAGGCCAGGGGCAGCCTGCTGCAAGGCATTCCAAAGCTGGCCCTGCCAAATTTAGGAATCGCTCTGAAGCCTTGTCAATTTTATAGGTTATAGTGAGACTGACAAAAGCAGCAAGAGGCAGTGGCAGTGTGGCTGGAGAGCTTCCTCCTGCAAGAATAATAACCAACCTTACAAACAGACTTCAACTGTGGAAGAACAGCAGCAATTCAATTCTAGATACCATTTTTTAAACAATATAGGTCCTATAGCTTATAGTAGGATATCTAGTTGCTGAATACAAAGCTAAGAAAATGGACAATAAAGTTGTAAGTTAAACAATAATCTTGTAGTGCTGTGATTACTGATCCCATTAATTCATTTTAGCTAACAATAATTTTGTGTGACAAGAATGGATTCTTCTCCGAGCCACAGGTTTGCAGATTTGTCAGATAAATGAGAATTACAAAAACATCTATAATGTTTTTGGTAGAAATGAAAAACCTGCAGCAAGGCTTGGAACATCAACACCAGTAGCAGCTAAAATTTTCTTTATCTTATCCTCGACATTGGATAAATTTGCTGCTGGACTTGGCCAATCTGTACCATTCATAAATACGGGTTTCCAAACTCCTCGGCTTACTTCAGCTGAGAAGTAGCTCACAATAGTTGCCAATGATGCAGGAAGAAAGTCAGCAAGATCTTTAAGCCCTGAGAGTTTAGAAGATTTCGCTTTAAAGCCACTAATTTGCACAGAATTTTTATGCACGACAAATAGATCATGATTGGTATGTAAAAAGGTATACAATGCATCTCTTTTTAATTCTCAAGTTTATCAAACCATAAAACTGCAGCTTGTTAGGGATAATTTAACCTACAGCCATTAAAGAATTAAATAGTTAAACGTTAACAGCAACATCCATGTTTCCCTGCATAACCATGAAGGTAGCAGCTCTTCAAAAATTGATGTTCTCAATGAATTTGTCTACGTAAATTAAATTGGTAACTACCCACAACAAACCTGTGGCCAGTTCTCGAGGAGAGAGTTTTCCATGAGCACATGCTGTTAAGGCAGCATCAACCACAAAAGGAACTGCTTCCAAAATGTTCCACGCAGGTAACTTAGGTCTTAGAGAAGAATCCTCATTTCCAGGTCCAGATGAGCCACTACCTCCTGAAGTAACCGAAGTAAGTGATTGGCTTCCTCTATTAATCTTTCTGAACATCATGTTAAGAAGTAAATTGACAGTCTGATAAACCGGAGTTCCTGGAACAAGATCAGAGAGAGTTGCTGCAATACATTTCTGATGCTGTCTGTACCAGGCTTTCACTTTTGGAAACGAATCCATAAAAACTGGTTGGGCAGAACATAAAGTTGCAACTGCTGATAGCCTTGTCTTGTTTCGATCCTTTAGGATGTTTGCCGAAGTTACTAGATGGGAATTTCGCACCAATAGAAGGTATTCAGGAGTTAGCTGGGATCCAACCGTGGGCACATCTCCTACTCCATGTTCAAGAGGGGGATGATTAAACTGCCATAGTTTCAAAAGAAGCGCAAATGAGTTTGAAAACACAGCATGAGCAGATATGTCTTCCCCTGTGGGCAAAGTCCAAGATATATCAGGTACACATGAACCAAAAACTTCACAGATTGGCATCAAGGAGCATGCAAGTTGTGGAATCTGGCAAGGAATTAAAAAAAAAGGAGAAATTAGTTCACAGACCAAACAAGTGTCCCGTTAACTAACAACTACATTTACCTTAAGGAGAAATTATTAAAGAATTATTAAGCAGAAAACAAGGTAAAGGTTTTCTTTTTTCATTTTTCATTTTTTGACAGACTTGATCAGTTGAATCTCAAGAGTCCAAATCCAACGGATTACATTTGAGACATTGTAACTTTCTCCTTTCTGCCATCAGCATTTACCCTTAACTGCTATCTAATAGCATAGAACTTGCTCAACTAAATTGTGAAAACGAAAGGCCTTTTTTCTAGAAAATGCATCATATATTTAATCACGGTTCACGTCCCATTTCTATAAAAAATCTCAAAACAATTCTGTAATCCCTAAACCACTTGAAATGAAATCATCCTTCACTTTTCACTTCCCAGGGGCAATAAGAACAATGAGATGCAACAATTGCTATCAAAAGTATTTTGTCTACCAATGGTGAAATTGCGTCCAACAGAGTAGCTGAAAATGTTACATCAGTGGAAGAGTATCATACCAAGCCATGGTGCGAGAAAACCTGAACACAATCAACTGATGCTATTCCAACAATGAGCACATTCAGGATTGGAGCATAGTTGATAAAATGATTATCATCCCCAGCCTTATCCACAGGAAGTGAAGGCGACAACAATCTGGTAATGAAATTAACAGTGTGTTCCTGGAGGTGAATCAAAGTCAATTCATGCACAACACAATTTCTATACTCCAAAGGAAAAGAAAGAAAAAACAACTGCAACAAACTTATAGTCCAAGCCCAGTTAGTCAAATAGATTGGAAGTGCACTTAAACATCTTTCCCCATACCTGTATGTTCCAACCCCGAAGAAGAGAAGCCCCGCAAAGAATTGTAGCAGCAGATATCTTATCATCTTCTGATCCGTTGACTGCAAGCTCAAATACTTTCTCAAGTTCTGCTAAGCTTCCATCAAATCCATGAGCTTATTTCAGTTGCTTTAGCCTTGTTAATTTACAAAAAAGAGCATCTGATATACCTGGCTTCAGGAAAGAAAAAGGAGTAACTGAAGACCAGGCCAAGTTTAATTAAATTACAGAATAAGTCAACTTTATTTAATGTGGTCTTTTGTACATTGAACCAGTCATGGTCTGTTAAGAGTTTCTGAGATACGGTATCTAAGAACGGTCATTTGGGTAGTTCTGGTTACAATCATATTTCAGATTTAGACATCTCTATTCCTTTAATTTTTGGAATGTTACGATGTTCAAGAATCCAGCATAGAAAAAAAAATTATGACGCAATCAATGACCACATGATAGAACAAATCCATCAAAATACATGAGATATGACATTAAAAAGTAATTGTTTATGATCATGGAATCCATAACAGATATATTATAAAGCTACAGCCTTGCAGTACACAAAGTTCTTCACCAGACCATATAAGAGTTTTATGGGGATAAAAGTAATTGGAAAGTTCTAAAAAGACAAAGTAAAGTCATTAAAGTCATAAACCAAAGGCAAACACCAGAACTGGTGTAAGCACACTCGAATGCAGCCATCTAAATAAAATCAATGTTTTATAAGGACAAATAAACTGTATTAACTTGGAGCGAAGTGTGAACATAAGTGTACCTTGAAGCAGGAGTTGAAGCCAGGGCATTGACCATTACTGGAGTTAGTGCAGCCCCCTTCAGGAATGATGACCAACCAGGTACCTGAGCTGGCACATTGTAAGGTATTTGGTTGATGCGTCCATTCACATATCCTGGCCATAAATATGCGGACGTGTCTAATAGATTCCTGGAAATACACGCCTCAACAATCAGGTGCCGCATGTTTCCAGCTGAAAGCCATGGCATAAAACTCAGGTTAGGAAGTCCCTGAAAAGCTCAAAGGAAACAAGTGGTAATATGGTCCACAGGGACCATAATACCATCAGTTTTACATTTCATGAAAGATGGGACTGAAGGTAATACCTGATAACTAACATCAATATTGGAAAAAAGCTACGCAGTATTGAGTAATAAGCACTTCCAATAACAAGAAATTTCTTGAACAATGAACTCCGCATGACAAAGGGATGGACGAGAAAACCAATTTAAGTGGAAAAGATTTGGATTGATCAAATTCTCAATTTACAACAATCTAAAACAGAAAATAGGTAGGATAATAACGTACAGCAATTGGTAGGCATGTCTTTCATGCTCATGCACTCAAAATATGCACTCCCAACATTGATGCCTGAAACGTACAACATGGCCTTTGCAGCAGCATGATTTGCTGCGGAGGCAACAGTCTGGGGTGGACTTAGCAAACCCTGGTAATCACCAAGCAACTGTAAGCTGGAGATCAAATCATTTCGCCGCTTTCCTGGAACCCTTTTTTCTTTCCAGTTATTTGTTAAGCAACATTCTAATTCATTCAGAGACTCATTTTCCTCTTCCTCAATGAGATCCACAATCACAAGGGGCACAATAGAAAGTAACATACACAAGCGAGTGTCTAGGCGAGGGATAGGGCCTTCTATTGGATCCCTTTCCTAAAAAACGGTAAGAAAGTTCTATGGTGAGTTGCAGAAACAAGCTTTTTGAAATGATAAGTATAAGCTCTTCAAAATCTAAGTATAATTTGAATGTTTTAAAATTTTCAATTCATTCCTGTTATCATTGGTTTTCAACCCAAGCTATTTCAGAGAATAGATGCTAAGAATTCTAACCCTCTGAACAAGACGAAGAGCTGCGATCCAAAGTCCTAGAAAAGTATCATGCCATGTGGTACCGTTTATTGCTTGAAGTGTTTTAACTAAACCTGCAAAAACATGAAAATTCAAATATACTCGCTACTACTTATTCTGTAAGAACCGGACAAAGTTTCAATTAAGACATAGCTGAAGCGCAACCAAGTGTGGTCCTACAAGTTATAATTTCGATAGCACTTGTAGCATTAACTTGATAACCATCCATTGCATCTTCTAATGCAAGATCAAGAGGAAGCCAAAGAGCAGAACGACTTGCTCCACTACAGAGACCAGCTGAAGAAACAGGAGATTTAAAAGCCATAACTGCATGAAACTTTTGCAATGAACTTGTTTTGGATTCATCAGGAAACTCTACATCAGTATCTGAAGTCAATTGCAGAAGATCCTCAGCAGTTAGGAATTTTGAATTTCTTATGGCTGATGAATTCGCTCCAAGCATCTGTAATCTTTGAACGAACCTTATCCAATGCATGCGCCTGATAGAAGTAAAAAGGAAAAGTGAGAATGAAAAGTTCACATCAGCCAAAAAAAAAAGTCGAATCAATGTAGTTATAAGGATATGCAGTAGCTGCAACTTTTTGAAAGGGATAATTGCTAAAACTATGCGAATGCAAAAACAATTCAGGGAGCTCTACAGAATGAGAAAAAGACCCCCCAAATTCTAAATGCAATTTCCAATTGATATTTGGTATAGTGCGATAAAGAACACTTGAAACAGTCAGTGTAAATTGCCTGCATGAGCTTTTACTAGCAGACAACTGTAGTTGATCTAGAGGTTTAAGGAAGCAACTGTCACAGTATAACGTACTTACAAGTTGCAGCGTGTCAACTGCAGAATCCTTGAGATTAATTTATCTTTCAGAAATTTCCCAATCATCTCAATAGCCATTACGGTATTCATGTTTTGCAGTTTTTCACGATATTCAGCTTTCTTCCCATCAGAATCATCAGTATCATCTATTTCCATTTCTTCAGATTTTGATACCCAGTTGGACTTCTCAGAGGTAAGGTCCAGCAGCCCCTCATCGTCTAATGATGCATCTAGAAACTGACACACAATTGCAAAGATAAACTCAACCAGAAGAATCCCAGAATCACTAGCTTTTGAACCAAAATTCTGGGAAAGATGCAGGACAGCGTCTATTGAATTCATGATCCTGTACAGAGGGGATGGAAAGAAAATTGTCAGGCTTATCCTACCCGAGAAACATCAACCGTCAGTCCATACTCAATGGACCCAGCTCATCATCAGGGAGCTACATATANNNTATATATATAGATAGATAGATAGATAGATATAGATATGTATAGACATAGATATACATATCTATGCACATATGCTGATGCATCATAATTGCACTCATATTCAAACTCAAAGATTTTGGAACTGAAAAGTAGCATTACGTATCAATAGCATTATTTAAACAGATACTGAAAAAATAAAATCAGATACAGACTTCATAAACATGGGACGAGTTATACAAGTGAACTTTTAACTTCCATTCATTGATCTTTTGTTGAAAGAGTTCTCATCCTTAAATTGTTCCGACTTTCCATGATTAGATGACTGCATATAAGGAGATTAATTGGCTGTTGGATTGAAGACCAGAAAATGAACAATGTAGAGCTACTAGATATTAAATGAGGTACTTCTGCAATATTAAGTAATACAGGTAGCAAAAATTGCAGAACTAACTTGTCATAGTTGGGACAATTGATCTGACATTTAATCTGGAAAGCATGTCTCTTAACAAGTTCCAGATAAAGCCTGTAGGCAACAGGCCGGGAATGTCGACATGGAATAACCCTGTGGAGAAAATAAAAACTATGATCCTTATAAGAAACATACAACTAGAAGAGAGGAAGGGAAATTAAAGAATGAATTAATAATTGTATCAACATTAAGTACTGAGAATGAAGATTGGAATAACGCACCCAAGTTCATGTCAGAATCAAACTGTAAAGCATGATGGTATGCAATGTAGGCTTTGTGACTGGCCTAAATGCCTCCATATACCATAAAATGTAAAAGCAATATAAAATAAACATCAATCATATTTATCAAAATGACTACATACGCCTATAGCAGACAAGAAATCAATGACAGACAAAGGCATCCTTTAGCATTATTTCAGGGAGAAACTTTAAGCTAAACGAAATGTCATGAATCTGCAATAGCCGTAGGCTCTAAGACATGAGAACTGTACAAAAATTCAATCGCGATATTCAACACCTAGTCTACTAAGTGGGGAAATGAAAAAAAAAAAAAAAACTCTTGAGATATTCAACTTCATTTCGGTTGTTGAATTTACATAACTTCGGAGCCACATTCCACAAATTTAGGAAAGGTTAATCAATTATCATCTCTCACTTTCCATTACATCAATTTCACATAAGACCAGAGAATGGACAAAACAAACAAGGGTCAAACGGAAGCAATTACAGAATAAAGAAAAGAGAAACAGAACGCAGCATGATTTCACGGTGGTAGCATGCACAAATGCAAGGTCTTTGAATTCATAAGAAGGAGAGCCTGAACTACTTACTGAGCTTGATTCAAAAAATTGGATCAGTCAACCTATACATAAATCCGGTAAAGTAAACAACAAAAGACTCAAACTTTTACCAACTTATGCTTAGTCTAACAAACATGGGACTCAACGTAGAAAAGCAGAGGATGAAGATAGCAAGGGCATGTTTAAAGAAGGCAGCACGAGACTCGGAAACGGAAAATCGAACCTGTTGGAAAGCAGAGCAAGAACCATGAAAGGAGGTACAATCTTGAGAACCAAGGCCTTTTCAAGAAATTTCCATAGAATGGGTACATTGTTATCCCAACAAATATAGGATACCAACACGTGAGCAAGCTCTGTACATGGCAAGGAAATTCCACAGGAGCTTAAGTTGGAAGATATCTGCAGAGCCCAAAGAAGAGGATCACTAGACTTTTCTTGGGCAGCCTTGGTTATATCTATCACGCCATCCCAAGTGGTAGTTTCCATAGGCATGGCCATGAGAGGCCGATGTAGAATACAAGGGAAGGTTGGTCGTTGGTGGTATTATATGAAACAGAGCGAGTCTCTTATGTGTTTGTTTTCATGTGTTTGGTTCTCACTCAGCATGAAGGTCCGACAGAGGGAGAAGGGTAATGGTGGGAATATAAAATTCATTCATGTTATGCTTTTATTAATTTAAGAAAAATTGGGTGGGACAGCTAAATTTGGCACTTCACTATTGGACATTGGCCCAACTTGGGTTGAAACAAATTACAAATGGTGCTAAGTAAGATGGTAATATACTAATCCTTTTCTTTGGGCAACTTGAGTACCTAATTGTGCGTTTTTTATGCCCCCACCACCTTCACTTACAATCTATTATATTCCATTGCTTTGATGTTATCCTAACCCCATTTGGCTGCAACATGCAATATCTATTTAATTTAATCAATTGAGAGTGATGAAGTTTGGAATTCCAATTTACGTTTTCAAGAAAATATAAAGAGATAAACTCCTCTTGAAGCATCATTATAATTAGTCTTTGACGTATAAAATGCACCCAAGAGATAGCAGGTCAAGAATTCAAGTACAGTAGCAAAACAAGAGTAAAATAGAAGAAGACAAAGCAAAGTACAAAATGTTTATTTTTGTTAGTTAAGAGGAAAATTTGAAGTGGTTGGGGGTAGGTGGAGATGATGACAGGAGGGTGATCTGATATTATGATATGATGGCACCACAACCACAACCACAACCAAAACCACGCCCTCTCCTCCAACCTTTTTCCATTTTCAAACTACACAAACGACTTATTCCTGCTACTATTCTTCACGTCTCACACATCATAAGTATTTAAGTATTCCTTCTCCTTTGGTTTATAAGAAAATAAAACACGAAATGCATGCTTTCACTTCTATTGTTATTAAGAAAGTTGATTGTTTTAAATGAAAATAAATAAACTTTATTTGAAGCCGAAGTTTATTAAAATTTTTAATATAAATAGAGTGTAGAGTTCATTAACAAGAATTGAGCTTGAGTCAACAATTATTTAATTAAATAATTAGAACTAGTTGTTTGGATAGTTGACTTTTATCACTTATAAAATTTTTAACATTTTTTGTGTTTAATCAATATAAGGTACCGTAACAAAGTTATAAACATTTTAATTACGAATAAATAATTAGTAATTAAGAAATTTGGTTTGTGGTTGGTTGATCGTGCAAACCCATGATCCAAAAAAATGCTGTAAAGTGTGCAGTCAAGTTATTGGTGCAAGAAAGTGAAGGTGGGTGAGATGGTGTAGTCGTATAAATATCCAAAGCTAAGTGCGCTAGCTAACAGGGAGAGGAGATACAATAGAATATATAGGAAAGTAACAGATTTAATTTCTACTTTTATTAATTATTTGTTTCGATTGGCCCGATAAAACCAAGACGGCTAATTTAAGCAACAATGATTGTTTTTAGTGGTAGGTTACCAGATCTCATCTTATCCTATTTTTTTTTCTTTTTTAAATTAGAAAGTATACGTTTGTAACTTTTCCATTGGATTTGGAATAGCAATAGCCTGCCTATTCTCATTCCTGAATTTTGGGCTTCAGATGAAATGTCATTGACGTTCAAGTCAACACCCCTTGACACTGCCATTTATTATTTTGATGTAGACCAATATTAAAAACACAAAATGATGATGTGGGCCTCTACATCTTTGAGCGTGATATTACGTCAGTATTGTAACTATCGCCCAAATATTAACAGATTCAATTGCAGGAGCCCGCGATATGGGCGGGAGCCTCGCTCTGAAATTTTAATAAATTTTTATTTTTTTCTATATTTATTTTAAAAGAATTTGAAAGAAAATTGTAGTTATATATTTTTGAATTCCTAAATTATAAATTATAGGATAATAAT
>JANIHZ010000209.1:37428482-37438987 GCA_027478365.1 Erythroxylum rufum | reverse complement strand
AAACACTAGCTGATAAGTATGAATATATCATGCATGGGAAAGTATACAAGATATCAGAGGAAGGATCAGGAAGATCGAGCAAAGCGTAAGTTTTTATTTCTAGAATTTTTTTTTTTACAAAGAGAAAATTACAACACTAAATTAACGTTCTGGGGTACACTGCGCCTTGCGCATCTCGACGGAGGAGCTCCTGGACGCCAAAAGGGGGCTCCTGTAGAATATGAAGGCTCGAACTTAAAATGCTAGCGAGATGAGTGAGACTGTCTATGCACTGGTTCCCTTCCGAGAAAACATGCTGAAGTTGAATCATCCACTCCCGGTGCAACAGCTGCTAGATTCATATCACCAAAAAAGAGACTTTTGTCAGTACTAGGGGTGGATCAGAGAGAAAATTAATAACTTCGAGTGAGTCTGTTTCAACCACCAGTCGTCTAAAGCTCCGATCCCATGCCAGTGTGAGACCTGAGAGCACCCCAGAGCTCGGCAGCTCTGGTCTGGGTTGTTAAATGAGGTGGTTTGCACTTAGTTTCATTTTTCTTAAGAGATTGGTGACTCGAATTGCATTGTTCTTGTTGGCTTAAGGGAGGTTTGTTTCTTTTGGCGGACTTCTGATGTTGCTATGGAGGGAGCCTTCTCATGTCTCTCAGCTTGAGCTTGATAAGAGGATGTTTCTTCTTATCAGGAAGTTGTGAAGCCCCCCTTATAAGAACTAAATTTAAGTCTCGTTAAATGATAAAAGCTAAGGATCCACTGTACATGCTTGGCTCTTTCTGTTGTCATTCGCCAATGGTTATAGTAGCATCCCAAATTTTTGGGAATGCCGAAACTAGGAATGGCCTATAAGCCCAAACCATAATCTTATCCTGTATTTAGAGGGAGTTTCGTAATTTTGTGGATCATATTAGTCTTGGTATTTAAGAATGAACTTCCTACACCCTAGGCAACTTTTGTTTTCCATTTATCTATCAATATTCCTAGTTATCTTTGCATTCTCATTATTCGCAGTGTTTTGACAACAAGATTAATTAATGTGTTAAACCAGGATAAGATGAGTTTTGAGATTGCCGCAAGTAAATTTGGTTGAATTAAATGGAGGAAATGCAGTGCTATTCCTCCAATGGTGGCACTAACAAGGTATAACAGTACTGTTCTTGAATTTACAAAGCGTAGCTAAACTTGTTATCAGCATTGTTTATGCATGACTGATACAATATCCGGACCAAATAATAAAAAAGATAAGCAGTAACATCAGAAGTTTAACGTGTGATATAACATGAAATTTAACTGAATTGAATTATGGCCAAGTCACAGTGCATTCAGAAGTTGGAATTCTAGAAATGATATGTAAACCTCAAAACTGACTGTAATTGGTCATAATTCAATTACAATTACAGTCAGTTTTGAATTATTTATCAACACTGTCCAAAATACTTCAAATGGATATTATCAAAAATACGATGGAACCAACGCAATGTGTCTCAAGGGGGTGGGATACATGTGCGCCACCAATAAGTTGCACAAACTCAGTTGGTGACTACGATTTTTCATGGCAAACACAAATGATGCTCGCCTCTGACTCCGTATACCGATACAGAAATCCTCAAATTAGACTATTGTGTAAGTTTTATTCTCATTATTTATTCAGTATGGTCCATTTAAAAGGTTATGCCTTACCATTATCTTATGTTGCCTAGCTACCCGACTATTATTCTCTGTGATGGCCAGAGAGTATTGAGTGGTTTTTGGTTGTTACAAACAACCTCTTCGGTCCTGTCCTCGCCAAGCATTATTGACACCATCGCTGTTGCTTACGGAAGAGGATAGAAACGCTCCAAACAGGTTCAGCTCTTCGGTGGATCACGACAATGGCTGGAGGTATTGGTTTTGTTTTAAGCTTCCGCTACTACCTTGCTTAACATATATATACGGTTTATATGTTAGTTATAATCATGCATGTGTTTTATACGTGAATGATCTGTATGAAATGCATGTTCAAGTTTTCAAGTAAAGGTTGTAGTCTTGGATCTTGATCTTTATAGTGTAGTTGGTTTTGATGGTTTCTCTAGATATTTTTTTCCGACATTGTGGGGATATTATTGCTTTGAATATGTATACAACAGTTCACAAATTTTTTTTAGGAGTATCCATCTCGCGTGGAATGGGACCAACATTAATAATGTCGCTTCCAAAGAAATATATTCCTTCACATTTTCTAATTTCTGCCCTATTAGCCTATGCATTTTCGCCAATAAGATACTATCCAAAGTTTAGTTTGATAGATTAAAGCCTTTATTACCTAAATTAATTTCTTCCGAACAAACAACTTTTTTTTTTCTGGCTGAGATATATCAGATAATCTGTTGTTGGCACAAGAACTCTTTTAATTCATTGGTAGAAAAATAAGAAGTCATAACGTGATTTTTAAACTGGATATGATGAAGGCCTTTAATAAAGTTTCATGGTTCTTCTTGGAACAACTTCTAAGGAAGTTAGGGTTCGATGATCACTTTAATAACTTTATTCTAAATAACTTGAAAGGAGCTTGGTATTTAATTATGATAAATGAGGAAGCTACTGATCAATTCAAAGCAACAAGAGGAATTAAACAAGGTGATCCCATATCACCTTATTTATTTATACTGGTCTCTGAAGCACTTTCTAGAGGTTTAAATTCCTTAGCAACAGAAGGAAAGATAGAGTATTATGCATTACCAAGAGGTAGAATTCCTGGGACACACTTGAGTTTTGTAGATGACATAATTATATTCACTAAAGGGCATTGATGATCTTTTACTGCTTTAATGAATTTTCTATATAAGTGGATAAAAAATCAATATGGCCAAAAGTTTTTATGTTTCTTCGAAACATACGAGCTAATCTCACTCACATTTAATCATGGTTATCACTAAAATTTGAAGGGAACAGTTGCCTTTCAAGTACTTAGGTTGTATGTTGTTTAAGGGACATTTACGACTATCTTATTTTCAGCACATAATTGATAAAATTGATTTGAGATTGAATGGTTGGCATCAAAAACTTTTTCCTCCAACTGGTCAAATGATTCTCAATAAGCATGTCTTGTCTGCAATTCTATTACATGATCTTTCTACTTTCTAGTTGCCCAAAACAATCATTCAACAGATCAAACAATGATTTGCTAGATTTTTTAAGGGACAAACAAAAGAAAGGAATAAAAGACATTGGCGAAATTGGAGGAGCCTTATTCTTGCAAAATATGAAAATGGGATGGGTTTTGTTCACTAACTGATTTGGATCAAGTAGCCGCTTGTAAATTATGGTGGAAGTTACATTAAGACCATTCTCTTTGGGCAATAATGTTGAAGACTCGTCTACAAGGAATAGAGAAAAGTTGGCATTGGAAGCGCCTAAGGTACACTTCTGTTTTTTTTTTGCAGCTCACACTAAAATCATAATAACGGATGGATTGAGTTCTTTTTGGTGGGATAATTGGTCAGGAAAAGGTATGTTGCATTCATATTATGAAGGACCAGATGTGATACCATATGATTTTAATTTAACATAATTTTTCAACAACGTACATGATAATCTTGATATCTTTATACATCTACTATCTTCAGAGATTGTTGAATTTTTAATAACTTTTCAACAAGTCTTTGGGACAAATTATGATTAGATTATATGGATTCCAACATCTTCTATACATTTTACCTTCAAATCAACTTATGAAATGATTAAAATGAGGTATAACAAAAACATCAATTACAATATATATATAGAATGCTAGAATGCCATCGAAGATATCTATTTTTATGTGGTGAATGTTAAACCGTTTTCTCCCACTACAAGAAAATCTTAAACGTTTGGGATTTGCAATGGTCTCTAAATGTTGTTTTTGTGAGAATCTATAAGATATTACCATGTATTTTTTTTCTTGCAATATAGCATTCCAGGTGTGGTTTTATTTTGTAGAGTAAATGCACATTAGAAAAAATGATTTGAATATTGGATTATATGAAACTTTAGATAATAGCTGGCAAAACAAACTACCTGCTACTACAACAAATGAAATATGTAGACTTTTACCTTTATTCATATATTGGAATCTGTGGTACATTAGAAACAAAGCATTTTCTAAAGGTCAACAATTTATGGCAAGTTCAATGATATAATTGTCATGCAAACATCATTAAACCTTTCAAGATGTGTACAATAGCAGATCTGTTTCTTCTCTCAACAGGTTCGATTCGTATCTTAATACTTAAAAAACCACTACGAGGAAAAGTTCTACTATGGCATGCTCCTCCTTTATCTTGGATGAAATTAAATATCGATGGATCAAGTCTTGGTAATCCAAGTGTTTGCAGAATTGGCTATGTTGTTAGAGACACCAATGGTAATTTTAATTTTGCAGGATCAAGATATGTTCAACATGGAACAAGTTATATTCTGAATTGACGTCTCTTAAAGTGGCACTTCAACATTGTATTGTAAAAGGGGTTCGAAGGATATGTATTGAATCAGATTCTTTGCTTTTAGTTCAAATGATGAAAGGAAAAATAAGTTGTCCTTGGAGATATAAGGATCTTGTGCAAGAAATTTATACATCTCTACATGTTTTTGAATTTAACTTCATGCATATCTATACAGAAATCAATTTTATTGTTGATGCTCTCGCGAGACTAGCAAGCTCAACACAATTATTGATGGAATTTAGCAATATTGAAGACCTACCACAACAAATTAGAGGGCTTTTTACTTTAGATAAACAACACTTTCCTTATATTAGATGGTTTCGCTAGTTCCTTTAAACTCTATTAATTTTTTATTTGTTATTCGTTACTATCTACGTTACAATAATTTTGCTTTATGAGGTACGGTCAGTGTCCCCCTCATACATGTTCTATACACTTTAATATCAAATAAATAGGGGTAATCATCCCCTCTAAGGTACCGTCCTAGGTTTTATTAAAAAAAACTCCTCTCCTATCGAAGTGGTTAAGAAGACTATTTGAGATTCCCAAACTCGCCTAACCCGTTTCGGCCTTTAGTAAAGCCATTCAGTAAGCATTCTATCCTAACATGGATCATAACCTAGAAGGATCCAACCAAAGTGTGTCTTGCCCTAAAGCTAATGAGGAGTACCGGAATAACTAAGTTGCCAACAAAATATAGAGATACTGTGTAAAAGATATAATATAGGTTATTATAAAATTAATTAAGTCTGAACAAGGAGTTTGTTATAAAACTTGTTAAGATATGTGTTATGACATTTTGGGTATTATTTGTAATTGGACATCTTTGGTTATTTGTGGAATTTCACTACGTAGAGTATTATACTCTATCTGGGATTCTCTGAAGATGAGGTTTATTTGGAATAAAATCCTAGTCATGATAGGAATAAATTGGAATAAAATCATCATATCTTTCTTAAGATAAGATGTAGATTTGTGGTAATTTTTGGACTCTTCTTGGCAGCCTATTTAGGTAGATTTTATCTATCTAAGGCAGCTGATTTTTGGACACATTATCTTTATTGGACAATTGTGTTCTTTGCCTATTTGCATAAAATTTTGGGGTTATATTGTTGCTATTTTTTTGGTGAAAAATGATAATCACATTATGACTTGGCAGCTGTAATTTTAGGGATCTTAGGTTATCTTTGACAACTGATTTTATAGGATTCCATCCACATCTGGTAGCCGCATTTTTCCCCTGGGTTAAGTGATTTTTCCAAATTGTCTTCGTTGTTATTTTGTGCCAAGAAACTCCAACAATTTTCATTTGTTTTTGTAGATCTATTGGTTCAACGTTTTAGTGAAGGAACATTTGCTGTTTTGTTGAGTTTTTGTGACTGTTATGTATGGAATGTCTCAGTGATAATATCAAAGGTTCATAGTAGATTTCTTGGTTGACAACTTCCCATTCTTTCGTTGATGAAGCTACACTGTTGGGGGAGTTTTTTTCTATCTTAAGTGTTATCATTGTTTATGTGTTTATTGTTTAAATCACTTGAGTTTTTTAATTCTTATCTTTATCGTCAAATGTTGTTGCGAAAATCCTTTGTTAAGGTTATCACGAGGTGGTAATATTATTGGAAGTGATTTACTTTCACAGGTTGTGAGGACCAGGGATAGTGCCAAGGGTTGGGCGAGTCAGCTTTACAATGCTTTAAGTAAAAATATTGTTATTTTTTGGTGAAAGTGATTAAGCTAGGTGAGGGCCCCGCAGATATAGGCAAGGTGTGCTGAACTGTGTTACCAAATCTCAGGTGTTGGTTTGTTTATTTCGCTAATTTTTCTATTTTCATTTATGCTAGAAAAATTATAATTGCTGACACAGTTGCTTTATATGAGGCAACCACAGATACAGCTTAAAGCAACTGTAGTTGAACCAAAATTTTTATAAAACTACATCCTTTTAGATTTTTAATTGGTATCAGAGTGAGGTTCATTAAATCAAAACTTAGTACCTCAAATTGGTGTAGATTCGTGTTTCATAATTATGGCTATTAGAGAAGGAGCATCAATTATTGGGTCACCATTGCTAGATGGTTCCAATTATATATCCTGCATGGAAATCACGGATGAGAGTTTCATTTAGGCACAAGGAACAAAAGCATAGAACTCGACTTTAAATGGCTAGACATATCCAGTGACGACTGAGGAAAAAGGAGAAGCAGTACTTAAAGATCCATTTGAATGGAAAAAGGCTGAAGAAGAAGGAGCATTTGGAAATTCTCAAGTCGTACACGCTATCTTCAGAGCAGTAAATGAAGGTCACTTTGCCATGATATCAACCTGTGAATAGGCGAAATAAGCATGGGACAGTCTGCAAACAATACATGAGGGATCAAATTATATAATAGCTTCGAAACTTCAAATGCTAGCTACTAGATTCGAAGAGCTGAAGATGGATGAAAACTGGAGACTTCTATAAGAGATTGTGTGACATTGCAAATCAAGTACATCAACTTGGGAAAAATATTCAAATATGAAACTTGTCAGGAAGACATTGAAATCATTGCCTTTAAGATTCATACCAAAATTGCAACCATTGAAGAAGCCCATGATATCAATGAATTACCCTTGTATAAGGTAATTAGGATTCTTACTAACTTTGACATGAATTTGTTGAGAGATAAATGAGAGAAAATTAAAGGATTGACATTGCAAGTTGAGGCTGGAAAAGTCGTGAATGACTTAGGAGATGAATCGATGAGAATGAGGATATGGTTTTATTGACAAGAAATTTCAGTAATTGGTTTAAAAAGTTGAAGAAAGATAGACTTGAGTTTAAGCATAATGGTGGGAGCTCATCAAATAATAATTTCAGCAATAAGCTAGAACTCAAAAAGGTGAACCAAAGATGAAGAAAATTCAATATAATGAATGTCAAGGCTACGGACATGTGCAAGTAGAATGTGCTAACATGTTGAAGAAGAGAAAAGAGAAGTCTTATATGATTACTTATATAGTGAGAATGAATTTGAAAGTAAATATGGTAGTGAAGAGGAATTTATGAAGAGTCATACTGCATTAGTTGCGTTATACAGAAAAAATCTAATTGCTTGCTTAATAGCAACTAGAGAAGAAACTGATGGGAAAATTGATGACGAATCAATCCAAAATTCTAGAAAAATGCAAATGAATCTATCCATAATTTTGGTTCAGATTATAATAGTGTTTCATAGTGCAAAAGGGAGGATATTTGCAAAGCTTATGAGTTAATGTATGTTAAATGAGTCCAAACATGTAAGAAGAATAAGAAGCTAAAGAAGGAAAACTTTACCATGAAGAACATCATTCAAGATTTAAATAAGAAGTTGTTATTTACAATAAATGAGCTTAATGAAACAAAGTTGAAGCTGGTCAGTGCGGAAAAAGGAATAAGAATGTTAGATGAAGATATCGAAAAAGTTAGAGCAATTGCTGGAAATTGGTAAGATTAAAGGAGATCTACAAGGCATTGGCTATAAAGGTGAATGTTCTGAGTCGAATGATGGAAAAAATGGTGCAACTAGATCTATCAAAGGAGAAACTTCAAGGAGGAAAATAAATACTTGTTATTTTTGTGGGGTAAACAGGCGCATAAGGCCAAATCATTATAATTCATTACAAATGATATTTAGAGGGGTCAAAACCGAAAATCTAAACAATCTTCTATGAATTTCCAACAGTAGCTCATGTTACCAAAACGTACTTGGGTCAGAAAGGGTAATTACAAGCACTTGTAACTTTTAAATCTATCGGGTTGCCTCACATAATGGTTGGTATTTTGACAGTGGGTGTTTATGTCACATGACAGGTGAAAGAAGTTACTTGATGGATTATCAAAATTGTGCAGATGGACACATTACCTTTGGTGATGGAAAGAAGACTTTGGTTATTAGAAGAGGGACCCTATGCGTGATTGGACTGCCATACCTCAAGAACATGCCTCATGTTGATAGGTTAAAAGCCGATTTGGTGAGTAAAAGCCGATTTGGTGAGTATAAGCCGACTTTGTGATGATTGATTATTGGTTAAATTCACTAGTGATGAATACATGTATTAACCGAACAAGGAGAATGTTTGGTGAGTGGCAGAAAATTGGCATACAATTGTTATATGTTGCAGATCACTATTTCTTGCAAATCAGCCTCACATGACAACAATATAAATCTTTAGCATCAAAAGCATGGTCATGTCAACTATGATCTTATTAACAAGTTGAAGAAATTCGAAGCAAAGATAGGATTGCCCACAATGAACAATGATGACAAGACGATGTGTAGTGCATGCCAAATGGGTAAGCAGACAAGAGTGTCGCACAATATCGAAGGTTTACAGCAGATTTCTTGGTGGACAACTTACCATTCTTTCATTGACGAAGTTGCATTGTTAGGAGAGTTGTAATCTATCTCAAGTGTTGTCATTATTTATGTCTTTATTGTTTAAATCACTTGAATTGTTTAATTCTTATCTTTATTTTCAAATGTTGTTGTGAAAATCCTCTCTCGAGATTAGCACGAAGTGGTCATGTCATTGGGAGTGATTTATTTTTACAAGTTGTGAGGACGAGGGATAAGGGTAAGCTGAGTCGGCTTTGTAATGCCTTGAATAAAACTATTGTTGTTCCTTGGTGAAAGTAATTAAGCTGAGGGCTTCGTAGATGTAAGCAAGATGTGCCAAATTGCATTACCAGTCGGGTGTTGATTTGTTTATTTCGTATTTAACTTTTATATTTTCGTTTGTGCCATAAAATTTACAATTGTTGGTATAGTTGCTTTATATTAAGCAACCATATATATAGTTCAAAGAAACTGCGACTGAACCAGAATTTTTACGAAACTATATCCTTTCGGTTTTTGAGAATTAGCTTTTGTGTTTTTTGTTTCAAATTCCCAAATAAAGAAATGAAAAAGAAAGAAATATCAACAAGCTAAAAATCTCCAAAGCCATTCTACATTTTATCCTGCTTTCTTTAGGCACTTTTCATGCCTCAAAACTAGGTTCTACGTGTTATTCAAAAATCTTACAGCACTCCGCATCCAAACTAAAATTATTAACATATTGCTTATATCAACATGTTGGATCCTGAACAATTGGTAGTATTGGTGAATAACAATTCAGTAAATGAGGCATGGTGTGATATGTGATCAAGTTGTGTAATAGTTGATCCAATTATGAATGCAATTGGTGCGACTGTTAAAGCCCTCCGACCGCATTAAGATTAGCATTGTGTAGATTCGATCAAATTGAATATGTCTGTTATCTGCATAATCTGCTGAAATATAATCAGAGTGAACATGAAATTTTCACATTGGTAAGTTTTTTGGGCCTACCAATGAATGTAGGGTTTTGGCCCTGCTTGGCAATCAGTAGATTGCATTAGCTATGCAACGATTAGCTAACAGCGGATTAATATAGTTGATTTGACTAGCAGATAACATCAACTATTTATTTAAAGATGTTTGATAAAATTAGTTATTTAGTATTAGTCGTTTATATGTAAAATGACATATGAGGGTATGACGTAAAAAAAATTATAAGAACATGAGTATTAATTGTTTATATCTTAGTATTTTTTTAATATTCTCATAAAGATTTAGATAGAGAAAAAGACGCCAACACCATCCTTTACTCAAATATCTTTAGTGGAACCTTAAGAACACCGAAAACCTTCACAATACAACTTCTCAAAATGAATGGGTTTGATTAAAAACTTCTTGAGATCCTCTTAAATTTGCAAGGTCAACTGAAGAACTTAAGAAATCACTAAAATGCCATTAAAAATAAGCTTGATAATGGGTCTCATCAAATCACACGAAGAGTTTTTCCTCAAATGTAGCACTAACAAGCTTAATATGAAATTGAGTCTGTAAAAATGATATCGATTTAATTTCTAATTTAAGGAAATATAAATTTTTGTTATTATAATTTTTAATTTTTAAAAATTGAAAATATATTAAATTAAAATAAAATTATTTTGAAAAAATTGTTTATATTAATCTCTTAAATTTTAAACTCAGATAAAAATAATTA
>JANIHZ010000209.1:37387251-37403335 GCA_027478365.1 Erythroxylum rufum | reverse complement strand
ACGTAGCCCACGGTTTGGGGTGAACCAGTATAAAACGACTGTGTCAACTTTCTTTACTCTCTCTATTACTTACTGCGGTTTTAATTTCCAAGTAATACAAGTTTTCAAAGAATCTTTGACGTACAAAAGTTTGTCTGAATTGAACAATTTTTTAAAGAAGGTTTTAACGAAAAAGATAACACAATTCAACCCCCCCTTCTTGTAAGTGTTGATTATCATTTACTAAAGTGTGATTCACTTCATACTGGACCATTTCATAATGCACTTGCAAACATACTTAATGTGTAGTTTCCAAGTTCCAATCACATGAATAAAATAATAGTTTCAAATGGCCTTACATTAGACTTATAATATTACAATCACTTAAAGCATGTAAAGGTCATAAAAGTATGTAGTTTATTTTAGTATCGCCATGACCAACAACATGTTTAACATGATTCCATACAAAACAGTCAGCTTGAAAAATCAAAGATAAAAAGACAATATTCATAATATTTTGGGCCAACTATGATAAAATTCGAGAAAACATACTTCATTAACTGGATGATATGCTTTAAATATATCATTTCACCAATAATAAATTGAAAAATTGAGAAATTTTCATATTCTAAGCTTATGTGCAAAGCTTTTTAGTTCAATAGATTGATATCATATCCTCTTAGTCCTAAAGATGGTTACAATGAAATTGATATATGTATATTGAAAATTGACCATGATGCTCTTCATAATCCATTCTTATATTCATCATAGTCTAAATGATAGAGGTTTCTGCATTTCATATTCGTCACATCAGGTAGAACCATAATTATGCACGACAAGTATCCCAATTATAAAAGTGTGTCTCATGATTACTAAAAAAAACTAAATTCTTAAAAACTGCAATGAGCAATTTGAATTAGGCCTAACTAAGATCCATCTTTACTGAAACAGAACATGTTGGCAACTTAAAGGTTGCGAGTGATAGTGGCTGAGAAGAAGCATAAATGACTTAAAAACCTCACATCAGTAATTTGTTTTTGAAGATTGGTTATCCTCAAAAGAATATTGTTTCCACAATATTCTATAGTTTTTTTAATTTCAACCAAATCAATTTTTATCTTTAATTCGTCATATTTTAGTTTTAAATATTTATCTTCTGCCATATAAATGATAGATTTCGTAATGTCTAGTTAATTCTAAATGAGTTTCTTTTTGCAGTTTTTTACACCTTTGATATATTTTATCTGATTCGTCTATTATTGCTTTAACAACTTTTATAACTTTTTAATGACAATTTGTAAATAAAAAATAATTATATCTATTTATATGATGATGTAATTCAATCTGAGCTTCTTGTACACGAATATCAAGTTTATTTATTTCAGAAAGTAAATTATCACAATAAGGACATTCACTCATGGTTAAGAGCATCAATTGTAACATTTCTAATATCCTCTTGCTAAATGTAGTCAATAATGCTCAGATAAGATGTAATATTTTATCATCTTTTGAGAAATAATAATTTCAAGCTCATATTCCCTAATTGAGGTTTTAAAATCTAAGAAGATATCTAATGAAACATAATTAGAAAGTTTCAATTATGAATACACTCTCTTTAGTTCTTGAATATGTTTTTAATTGAAGGTTATTCGATGTTGCTTATCTTGAATCTGTTGATAAATATCTTCACAAATAGGACACCAAATTGCCATAGCTCTATACCATTTTGGTCTCAATTTTGGTTCCATCCCAAAACAATCATAAAATTCAATCTCATTTCAACAAAATCACAAATAAAATACAAATTAATATAAAATACGAGATAAAATAAAAATTTTATTAAATCTAAGTTTTTAAAGATATCAAAAATTAAAGTAATTATAAACAAATCTTCATCTTCTAAAATATCATTATTTGTTTTAATATCAATAACTTCTTCAAAACTTAAGTATCGGGTTGAAATTTGTAATATTAAACAAAAGTTTTTGTATCTAATGTTACTTCTCAGAACTCCATACAGGGTCCTCTTCTATTATGAATTCTATCATCTATTTCAAATGAAAGGCTTAGCCTTGGTGAATAAAAAAGATACCCATTTCTTCTTACCACTTATGTCAGGACTTCCCAAAACAAACCAAAGGAAAAAGAGAAGACTTGAAGAAGGACGTCAAAGAGTGTTCTAGTTATATTTTGCCCAATTCAGATGAGCTTTCCCATGCTGATTTCCTTGGGAAAAATAAGACTTGCTTCTTGTGTGGACACAGATTTTCAAGCTTTCATACTGTGTGAGGTAAATAAAAGGGAAGGCAAAAGCATAATGTGGTATTATGCGCACTGCAAGGCTATGTGATTGTCTTAAAACCCTTGAATTGTGATAGAGATGGGTTATTCAACTAAAAAAGAGTCGCGATTATTACTTCAAAAACTCAACTCCTCCCTAGAATTAAGAGCAAAATAGCGCACTGGTATACGTTACTGGATAGGACTCTGACAAGATGGACAGTCCTTCATACCCTATTTTTTATGCAGTTTACTGCATATTGTGCAAACCACTTGATGAGCACATGGGAGGAAGACCACAGACATATCTTCGAAAAGGCACATCACGCACTCCCTTTCTCCTTTAAAACCTCCCATCTCAGAGTAGTCATGATCGTGACAGAGAGCTTACTCAAGGGCCACAATCATAGCCAACGTTGGCATAAACGCAAGGAGACTTCCAGACTCAAATTTTCGAGGGACTTATCTATCTTTTTGAACCCTAAAAAAGACCCTAGGTTATCCTAAATAGAAAACCCAATAAGAAGAATAGGTGGTGAGCAGAAAAGGGGAGTCTTCATTCAGCCACACTTGAAGCCCTCAAGAGAGAATACTAAGAGAGAGAAAGAAGAAGAAGGAAGAGGAAGACGGAGGAAGAAGAAACAATCTCAACATGCTTCTCGAATCAGGGGGCTTTCCGATGCTACTGCCTTCCCAGATCGTCCATTCTAAGTTTCTATTTCCTTTTCGTTTCAATTTTATTCATGTATAAAGTTGGGATGGATTGTATAATGATAGATGGTAGAATGATGATGATGTTCTAACTCTCCTTCGAGATTTTATTTTGATTTAATGTTATCCGAGTTAATTTTGTGTTATTTGAATTAGGTATTGTGGTTTGTTTCATTTTTTACATAATTCGGTAATAAACTGGTAGAGTGAAATGGATAAAATATGATTGGATCAAATTAATGAGAATTAGGTGATTTAATAGAACCCACAACTAATCATATTGATAATTGTTCAGAGAGAGATCCCATGTGAAACATGATAGTTTATTAGAGTGTTTTAGATCTAATTAGGGTTGTGAGTCTTTTGTTAATTGAGATATTACAAATTTTATAATCGAATTAGGTTTTAGTGGTTATAACTCGGGAGAGGGTAATCAGCCCTAAGATCGTCTAGATTTGACATCCGAGTAACACATAATCGACTTGGTTAGCATTAATAATAGGTAAAATTCCCTTTCTCATAACTTGGTTAATTCTTTGGTTGATTTCCATAGTGCTTGCTTGTTGCTCAATTGTTAATTCCTTCGTGTTTAACTTCTGATTTAATTGGCTGAATTTAATTCTCGTATTTACTTTCCGCGACATTGTTTTTTTTTCAGTTTCATATCTTTTTAGCCTTAAATTTTTTTAGGATTTAGATTATTCTCCCTCCTCATAGGATCGACACCTTTAATACTACGCAATGAACCGTGCGCTTGCAAAATATTGAGGGTTTATAAGTTTAAGACTTACCTCAATCATATTCCTTCACAAAATATACCATCACATGTTATTTATTAGTTATTGAACCCTCTTATATTCCATGCCAGTAAGTTCATTTGATTTCCTTATTTGGTGTTTCCTTCTTCCTCTTGTATCCTTTTTTAGTCACTCTTTGAAAGCTTTCCTCCTTTTACATGCATAAGATGGAGTTATCATTGTGTGGTTATGAGGAATGTTCTTGTTTTGCTTTACTATACTCCTTGGGAATTTATGGGCTAGCTTCCTGATCCTCATATGTTTTTTCCTCTAAATCAACTAATGAGTCCTTAGAAGAATTGTGTGTTGCTTCTACTTTCTTATTGATTGCTCTATTTTTCTCCTCAGAATCTGCAATATGAAGATGTGTTGCCTTTGTGTTCACATTATTATCCTCATTTGTGACATTCTCCACCTGTATTAAAGCTATAAGGTTTCTACCTTCTTGTTTAATTACTCCTTCACTTTAATGCACACTTGTTACTTATGTTTCTATCCCAAAAGTAGCTTCATTGAAAGATTTCCCTAGCTGATTGAGTTCTGAATTAGTGCCAATTCTATAAGTCTTGTCAATTGGTTTCCACACCTAATTTAGGGTTACCTGTGTTGGTCTCTAATTGTAGGTGACTAGCATATAGCCTTCAAAAGAAATTATTAGCTTTATATAACCTCGATAATGGAATAGTTCTTAGTAATTATTTGTTGACCTTAGTTAGCAAACATACCCAACATAATTGATTCTCTTTAATTATGGAAGTGGACTCATTTATGCATAATGACTTACATATATAGCTGGGTAGATGGCTCAATCAATCTATTGTCGAATACTCTAATGATATGTTGTATATATTTATCAATATAAAAACTTGATTTTGTCTGAAATATAATATTTTAATCCCTAATTTCCATGACTGTAGCAAAATAGGTTTGGAAATAAAGTTCTAGGTTCCATTTTCTAGTACTTTATAGGATGATTCTGAGTAGGAAAACCAAAACAATAACATGTTTTCATCATTCCGTATCACCTTTTACAACTCCTTATTCCTCCAATGAAATTAGGTCCATGCGTTATAGCTGGATATGAAGTCTTATTATCCCGGAAAGGCCTATGAGTGTACTCTCCCACTTTGATGTTCTACTTCCAACATGCTTATACTTAGAGCTAAAAATATCTGTCCATCTAGTGATGTCACTAAAGGGTAATGATGAAATTTGGTTACACATACTTCCATGTTTTTTTAAGGTAGCTTTGTCTTTTGTGTGCTTTGGACATTCATTCAACCTTAAATACGTCCCCTGATGGGAGGGCATAAGACATTCACAGTGATCTGAACCCTTAGGTAGGCATCCTAAGGGAGGGAAGCTTTTAGGTTCAAGAATTGATGGTTTTAACATATGGTAAAGTTGGTGAACAAGTGAAAAGGAGACGAGTAATCAAAAAAGAAAAAAAAAGGTGGGAGATGTGAAAAAGATTGAAGCTAAATGCATTGGCCAACCAAGACTAGGAGAAGGTTGAATAAACTCATATTGGAACTAGATCCAGTCCACTAGAATGGAAATTAGCATAGAATCAAGTCATACCTATAGCTTGGGATGGTATTATGGAATCAAATGATACTAAAGCAATCTTAAACAAAGAAAATATAAGAAAACAAATGAAATTGAGGAAAAGAAGTTTGAGGAGCTCGAACAAGAGAAGAATAGTAAAAATATAAAGAAAGATTGAAGCCAAGAACTCCATGCATAGTGTTAGGAAGGTTACAGAGAATCTATGGAGATCTTTTCAATAAGACTAACTTTTCTAAAATATTATTAACAATAAAGAAGAAAATTTCTTACGCAACACAACATGATCACCATATTAGAAAATTTTGGAACGAATATATTACACACTATAACAAATTGAATAGAAATGAAAGGGTTTGATGAGGTTGGAACTTCACTTATGCTTATCTAAGCCTCTCATTACTTACTCTCGAGAGTAATAACTTGATTATTATCACTCGAAAAGCGTATTGCGTAAATTAACTCTGATGCTATAATGAAAGGCAAAAGAGAATATTTTAAAAAGTTTGAAGTTAAATTAATAAAAATAAAAATTTCAAGACTTATGACCTTACCACAAAGTTAGAAGATTCATTTTTTATAAGAATGTTCTTGTAAAGTTACGTAAATAATATCAAGTAGAGTTTTATGGTTTTTATTACTATATAAATGAAGATGCGTTCCTGTATCATTAAATAATTTCTTCGTCGAAAACAAAGAAAGAAAATCTGAGTTGGGTCAATGGGAAATTTTAAGTCCCAAACGGAGCTGCCATCACACGGCGAAGACGGCGAACCTAAGAAAATGGGACAGCCACAGCTGTCCGAGCAACCACTCCCAGTTCACCAAAGCGATGTTGGTGACGACGACGGCAACGTTAAGCAACTCGGGCAATGTTCTTCTCTCTATATTTCCCTACAGGTGGTTCTCGAAAACAAAAATACTGAAAATCACTGATTGAGATAGAGCTCTAATGGGTTATCTCTTGGGGTTTGAATTTTCAGGATTGTCTAGTTAATAGCAACAGGAACTGGAAAGCTTGCCAGGAAGGTAACGGGTTTTTGTAATCAGAGATATAATTTGCTTTTGGATATGTATATTAAGTGTTTGTTAAAATGCTAACCAGAGGTTCAAGCTTTGAGGGCGTGCAGTGAGAGGAGGAATAACAACAAAGGAAAGTGAAGATTATATAGACAATAGAACCTCCCTTGATAAGGGTAATGAATTTCAATTTTCTTATCAATAAATTGCTTAGGTAGTATTTAGTTTCCCTCAGCCCCTGTTACAGATTGAAATATCGGGACTTACTCTTCAATGGTATCATTGCTGTTCATGACCGATGTATGTGTCATCTATAAAGTCAGCTCTCTTTCATGTTTGTGTTCAGATATGATCTTGCACAAACAACATGGGATAATAAAAGTTTACGGAAGAATTTCATCAACTTTCTCGCGGTAACTATTAGTCACATTAAAAGATTGCGTGGAATTTGAAGACTATACTTTTTTCCAGCCAGCGCTTTAGCCCAGATTATCATCCTTCTCCTTCTTGGAAGTTGAATAAAACATATTGACTTAATAAGCAGAAACAAACAATTTCCTGTTAGCATCTCAATCCTCTTATTAGTAACTTAACTTTCTTCGTCGGATCAAAATTTATTTTCATCCTTTTTTCAATTTTTAATTTTCATATATAAAACGCACAAAAACAACCAGGTTGTTTTGTACTCAGAATTAATATACCGACATTTCTTAATAGTTAAATTTGTTAAGACGATGTATGAATGTCTCTAAAGTTTGAGGTTAAAGTTAAAATTTTGAAAATGTTTTAAAAGATGTTATGTTGATGATTAGAATGATTGCAAATAAGTTAAAACATTATGATTTTTGTAAATAAAATTTTAAATTGTTGTGTATTTTTTCTTGATTTAATTTCTTTTATGTGAGGTATAGTGGTAAACTAGATTCATATTTTACATTATAGTGTTGTTTTGATTGAGGATACTAAGAGTTAAGTGTAAGGAAATTTAATAGTAGAAATTATAGCATATTTTACACCCTTATTTTATGTTATTTGCATAACATTTGGATTAAATTATTGCATTTTTATTAATTATGCTAGTTATTTAATTATATATTTTATTTCTAAAATATATATATTTATAATTTGTATTAAATATTTTCTTATAGGTTTAATGGACTTAAAATAAAAAAGCCCATAACCAGCCCACTTCACTAGTAGAAATTAGCTGGATCAAATGCCGAAACAGTAGCAAAACACAATAACCAGAGGAAAAAAAAAATAACGCACAGTATAGCAAACACTCCAGTCTCCAAAAACTCAGTGGAAATATACAGAAAAGGATGCAACGCAATAATAGGAGACTACCCAAAATGTAGTAGAAGGGACAAAATGCCAGACACAAATCAATAGAAACCCAATGACATTTGCATCAAATCTATTCGAAATGGAACAGACAAGAGGACAGACCATAGCTGATATAAAAAGGATTAACCCAACTTTAAGTATGTATAGGATCCTTCTAGAAGAAAATGCTAAACCTATAAGAGAATCCCAACGTAGGTTGAAACCCCTATGATACAAATAATAAAAACGAAAATATTAACGTGGTTAGATGCGAACATAATATACCCTATTTTAGATTCTAATTGGGTAAGCCCCATACATGTAGTACGTAAGAAAACATGCATAATTGTAGTATAAAATAGCAAAGGTAAACTTGTTCCTATTAAGATATCAAATTGTTAAAGTGTGTATATTGATTACCAAAAACTTAACCAAAGAACTAGAAAAGATCATTACCCCTTACCCTTTATTGATCAAATACTGGAAAAACCAGTGGGATAATCTTACTTTTGCTTTTTAAATGGGTACTCAGGGTATGTATAGGTTGCTATATCATCTAAAGATCAAGATAAAACCATATTTCACTACCCTTTTGATACATTTGCATTTAGGAGAATGCCATTTGGACTTTGTAATGCTTCAAGTACTTTTCAAAGATGCATGATGAGTGTTTTTTTATTTAATTGAGAATAAAAGGATAAAATAAATGCTGAATCCAAATATTATTTCTAGGATAATCCTTATTTATGGAATGCATGTTCTAACCAAAATTTTCACAAGTGTTTTCCAGAAATAGAACATATGTTTATATCTTAACTTTTGTGATTCTTTAGAAGGAGGTGGTCATTTTAGGCTAAAGAGGACAACTCACAAGGTTTTAGAGAGTGGATTCTATTAGCCTACCATACATAAAGATGCATACTTATTTTGCAAGTCCTATGAGAAATGCCAAAAGAGAGGGAGCTTATCTAAGAAACAGGAGATGCCTTAACACAGTATTATAGTTTGTGAAATTTTTGATGTGTGGGTAATTGATTTCATGGGTCAATAACCTTCATCTTATGGTAACATATGTATTTTACTTATTGTAGACTATGTTTCAAAATGGGTAAAAGCAAAGGCCACTAGATTGGATAATGCTAAGACAATCATTAAGTTTTTTAAAACTTATATCTTTAATTGATTTAGTGATCATGGTACTCATTTTTGTAACCAAACTTTGAGGGTTCTTTTGGAAAAATATCATTTAATGCACCATATTGCTACTACATACAACCCCCAAATAAGTGGACAAGCTGAAATATCAAACAAGGAGATTAAAACTATTTTGTAAAGGAAAATAGAAAGGATTATAACATAAGATTAGATGATACTTTATGGGCTTACATAATTGCTTACAAAACTCCAATAACTATACCCCCTATAGACTAACTTATGGTAAAGCTTATCACTTACTAGTAGAAATTGAACATAAATCATATTGGGCGATGAAACAATGCAATTTAGAAAATGAAAAAGCAAGAAAAGAAAGGAAATTACAGCTACAAGAAATTGAGGAACTTAGACTAGAGGCATCTGATAATGCTAGGATCTATAAAGAAAAGACTACAAGTTTACATGATATGAAGTTAGCCATGAAATCATTTACTATGGGATAAAAAGTTCTTTTATTTAATTCTAAGCTAAAGTTGTTCCCTTGTAAACTTCAATCTAGATGGTTAGCTCACTTTTTAATTACTAATGTCTTTGAGAATGGTGCTGGGGAAATTAAAAGCCTACAAACTGACACAATTTTTAAGGTGAATGGACATAGGCTGAAGTTGTTTTATGATCATGCTGAAGTAATGATGTTTCAAGAAATTTTACTAGAGGAACTTTGATAGTAAAGGAGGACATCAAGCCAACGACATAAACCAAAGGCACTACTTAGGAGGCAAGTCAAGAAAAAAAATCATATTTGAATTTCTTTCTCTTTAGCTAATTTTTTATATAGCTATTTATTTTCCAACAAAAAATCAATCAAATTAAAATAATTTTGCTATTTTATCTGTTTATTTTGCTTGAATATTCCTTTTTCTACATTTAGTTGTTACATTAAGGACAATGTAAAGTTTAAGTAAATATAAAGACATAACCTGGTTGTTTTGAGAGTTTTATATATGAAAATTGAAAATTGAAAAATAAGGTGAAAATATTGTATAGAGAATTGGATTGCTTGCTTAAGCTAGTTGGTTTGATCTTATTTATTTTATATTTACGCATTTAGTTTTTATTACCACAATAAGCTCTAAAAGAATTAATCAAATTAATAAAAAAGGAACAATAAATTTTAACAATATAGTTGAAGGATTAGCAAGTTGCATATATTATTTTATTTAACATAACAAGTTTTAAAACTCTTTTGTTTAATTTTAGGTTCACACTTAAGAGAATTAACCCTCATTTTACAAATTTAGTTTTATAAGCAATTGGAAGTCTTATTCTGATTCTACATTCTTGGCCTTAAGGTTAGACTTTTAATCAACTTAACAATGTCTAGTATGCTTGACGATTTTCATTTACTTTTGATTACTAGAGAAATATTTGACATGAACTTGAAAATTTAATTTCCTATGAAAATGTTATTGTTAACGATCAAGTGCCCCTTTGACACCAAAAATGGTTACTAGGGAAACACTTAAAGACAAGGGATTAAGTACTCCTTTGAGATCATAAGTAAGGTGAGAAGATGAGCCAAACATAAAAGGTAATGTGCCTATTATGTTAGGAACTAGTTTTAAAAAAATTAATTCAAGTCAAACCAAGATGCTTTTTTATTTAAAATTAATATAGCAACATTGCTTATAGACTAACTTTATTAAGATGAGGTGTAATTGCCTTTAAAGTTTAAGGCTAAAGTTGAATTTTTGAAGATGTTCTAAAAGATGTTATGTTGATGATTAAACCGATTGCGAATATGTTAAAATGTTAAGATTTTTGTAAATAAATTTTTTGATTTGTTGTTCATATTTTCTTAATCTAATTTCTTGTATGTGAGGTATGATGGTAAACTAGATTCTTATTTTGCATTATATTGTTGTTTTGATCAAGTACTACCACAAGTTAAGTGTAAGGGAATTTGATAAGTAGAAATTATAATATATTTTATACCCTTATTTTATATTATTCACATAGCACATTTGGGTTAAATTATCGCATTTTCTTATTAATTATCCAAGTTATTTAATTTTATGTTTTATTTCTAAAAATATATGCAATTTGTATTAAATATTTTCTTATAGGTTTGATGGATTTAAAATGAACAAACATACCAAAACCAGCCCACTTCTTTAAATAAGCTGGATTAAATGCCAAAATAGTAGCAAAATGCAGCAACTAGAGGAAAAGAAAAATAACGAAGAGTATAGCAAGCACTTTAGTCTCTAAAAGATGTAGCAAAAATAAACAGAAAAAGAAATGCAATGCAACATAAAATACCAAACAAAATGACACAATAGCGACGAACAGTCCAAAATGCAACAGAAGGAACAAAATTACAAATGTAAATCAATAGAAGCTTGATGATATATCCCTCAAATCTCTTTAAAATGGAAAATATAAGAGGGAAATTAGCGAGAATTTAATAACATGTGGCAGCTGGGGTGTTTTTTCATAAGCCTATGAAAAGACAGTAGCTTAGGAGGAGAAAGCAACAAACAATCAAAGCAAAGGTGAGATTTCAAAGAGGATTTTTCTTCTGTCAAAGGCGATTGAAGCAAGGAGCTAACACAAGGTGGTGTAGGAGTGTTTAGAAAGCCACAAACCACTAAGATTGGGTTAGTTCGTGACTAGTGGAGGAAAAAATGCATACTTTTAGGGTTGATCTAAGGTCTATGAAGGCAAAAAAAATTGAATGAGTTTTATAAAACTTCTCCACTCTTCTTTTATGATTTCCTATGCTTAGTTGATTATAGTTGTTAAATTTTGACTTAAGCAATGCATGAATTCTTCGATTTATGATTCATGTTTTTTATATGATTGGAGACGTCTTTGATTATATGAATGTGTTACTGAAATCTTTAATTCATAATGCGTTGTATAAGTTAGAATTTATTTTTTCTTTAAATAAATTATCAGTGGTTAGATCTATCTCTTAGTTCATAATGCGCTTTAAGTTGGGATTTAGCTATTTCAATTATGGAAATTGGAGGGAGACAAGTAGAAGCTAGCTGGTCAGTTTTCTATGCTTAACCTATTAAATAACTCGGATGATCCAAGTATATCAAATTACACGGTTAAACTGAAATTAAAATATTGTTTGTCCACTTGTACATATTAGATTAAGTTAGAATAAATTTTGAAATTGTTTATTTATTTTGATTTTATTCAATTCAAAATTTATGAACCCCTTTATATATATATATACATGCATTTATTTTGGATTAATTAATAGGTTTTGAACTTGTCACAAATTGCTTGCATTGACACCCAACTCACAGCTCCTCCTGCAACTGTAAACACATAACCTATAGTGGATTTTCGTCTATCAAGGTTGCCTGCAAAATCAGAATCAATATATCCTTTGATAATAAATTCAAATTCTTTCTAACATAGAGCAACATCTAAGGTCCCTTTAATATATCTCAAGATCCTCTTTACAGCCCACTAGTGTTCTCGACCAAGATTCTCCATATAACGACTAACCACTCCGACTACATGTTTAATGTCTGGTCTTGTGCAAATCATAGTGAACATTAAACTCCCCATAACTGATGCATATGGTATTCAAGACATCTCTTTCCTCTCTAATTCACTGCTAGGGTTTTTATTTGAGGATAACCTAAAATTAACATCAAGAGGGGTAATGATTGACTTACAATCTTGCATATTGAAGCGTCGCAAGATTTTCTTCAAGTAATTCTTCTAAGAAGCCAAATCTTCCTGTTATTTCTGTCTTGGTAAATTTGCATTCCTAGAATCTTATTTGCTGGTCCTAAATCCTTCATTTTAAACTTCCTAGCTAACTGAGCCTTCAAATCTTGAATATGACCTTTATTGGGGCTTGTAACCAATATGTCGTCGACATACAACAATAATACAATGAAATCATTATTACCAAACCTCTTAAAATATTCACAAAGGTCTACACTAAATCTGTTGAATCCATGACTCATTATAAAGGAATCAAATCTTTTATACCAATATCTTGGCGCCTGTTTTAAACCGTACAAAGATTTGCTCAACCTACAAACCAAGTTCTCTTTTCTTGGTTCTTCAAAACCTTCTAGTTGATATATGTAAATTGCTTCTTCAAGATCTCTATGAGAAAACACAGTCTTTACATCTAACTGCTTTAAATATAGATCAAATGTAGCACATATAGCTAGGACAATCCGAATTATATTAAGATGAACTACAGGAGAAAAAATTTCTGTAAAGTCAAAACAATTTCTATAAATTCAATACCTTCTTTTTGTGCATATACTTTTACCACCAACCTTACCCGATATTTCTCCACCTGATCATCACTATTACGTTTGATTTTGCATACTCATTTGTTGCCAATGAGCTTTCTCCCTTGTGGTAGTGGCACAAGCTTCCATATCTTGTTCTTATGAAGAGCTTATATTTCTTCCTGCATTGCTGCCATCCAAAAATTATAAATCTGAACTATTTGTTACTTCTCAGAATGTTGATGGTTCTCTATCTTTTGTTAGGAGACAATATGCAACATTTCCCTCTATACTATAATCAGACTACCCGGTTGGGGTTCTCCTTTCACGGGTTGACTTTCAAACTTTTTTATTTTCATATTCAACCAGATTTTGCTCCTTGTGATCTGATATAGTTTTAGTAGAATATTTTTGTTCAATCTTCCTTTCTTCCTAAATCGTCAACTTCAGAATTTTCTTTAGAAGTGTTATTTTGATCTTTCTCTTGCAATTTATCTTCTACAAATATGACATCTCTACTAATGATGAGCTTATGAGTAGTGGGATCCTACAGTCGATAACCCTTGACTCCATCAGCATACCCTATAAATCTACAGTTTTTGGATTTTAGATTTAGTTTTATGATATTTTGGGTATTATACGTCACGAACACAGGACTTCCAAATGTGTGTAACTGAGAATAATCTACTGGTGTACTAGTGCACATCTTCATCTGTGTCTCCAGATCAATTGATCTTGTTGGTGATCGATTAATCACATAGCAGGCGGTCTTCACTGATTCTGCCCAAAAGGACTTTGTCATACTTGTAGTTCTCAACATGGCTCTAGTTCTTTCAATCAGAGTTTTGTTCAATCGCTCTGCCACTCCATTTTGATGAGGAGTGTGAGGCATCGTGAATTAACGTTTAATGCCTTCTCGATTACAAAAATTAATGAACTAATCACCAGTATATTCTCCACCATTATTAGTCCTGAGGCACTTGAACTTCTTCCCCATCTCTAACTCAATTTGTGCTTTAAATGCTGTAAACGTTGGAAATACATCTTCCTTTCTCTTGATAGGATACACCCAACATCTTCTGGAGTAATCATCAATAATGGAAAGACACAATCAGTGCTTTTCATACATCAGAGTGAATCAATTCTAGAACATCTTTACTTCTAGAGTTCGATGCATTAAATTTCAGTTTGTTCTGCTTACTTATAAAATAGTGCTCACATAAGGGTAATGATACCTTCGTGAGACCATGGAGTAGTTTTTGCTTAGCAAGAATCTTCAATCCTTGTTTTGACATGTGGCCAAGTTTATGATGCCACAATGTTGCATTTTCTGCAGAACTAATAGATGCAACTGATGCATTTGCTTCTATATACGTCTCTCCCATAAACTTGTATAAGTTGCAGCTATCTTTTCTGCCTTCATTACTATAATTGCTCCTTTGATCGCCTTTATAAGTTCATTTTGAATGGAGGACTTGCACCCAATTTCATCTAATTATCCTAAAGACAATAAATTATTCTTGAAGCCCTTCACATGTTGCACGTTTTGAATAGTATGAACTGTACCATCATACATTTTCAACTTGATGATGTCAATCCTAACAATCTCCAAGGCATAGTCATTTCCCATATACACAAATCCTGCAGAGATAGATTTATAAGTGTGAAAATAATCTCTACAATGAGTCATATGTCACGTTGCTCCTGAATCCATTATATAAGCATTAGTGAGCTCTACTCTATCTTTGAACACCGTTGCTACTTCACTGTATAAGATTTCTCTATTGATGACACATCCCTGAGAAGTTGATGCTTTAAAGGCATTGTCTCCACCTTTCCTGAATCGACAGTTACTTCTAAAGTGTTATCTTTTGCTGCAGTTGTAACACTTGAGTTTTTTTACTTCTAGATTTTGACTTTCCTTGTTTGTGAATCCCAGTGGAATCACGCTCCATTGATCGTCCTCTCGTCATTAATAAGGCTTCCGCTTGATGCGAACTCGTTATTCTTTCTTCCTTGTTGATGCATATGCTTTCTTCTTCAAGAACCGAAGCAGCAACATCTGTTGGGATGTCGAGTATGAGTAGGAATCCCACGTTGAAAAGAGATGGAACTAGTAACCCATAAACTAATGTCTTAAAGTTTTGGGTTAGAGTGTAGTGTCAAAGCCTACGAGTATGTTTCCTCACTAGGAGCATGATGAAAATCTACCATGAAAGTGGGCTCCCTAGATCTAACAAATGGTTTCAGAGCTGATGATTCGACAAGAGACGAGTATGGAGACAATAGTCGGATCCCATGGTTGCCTCCCGGGTAAAGAGATTCCTGATAGACCTGGACCAGTGGAATAGAGGGCTCTTGGTGATGACATATACTCGAACTGCTAAGAAAAGGGCAAAAAAAGCCTTTCATTCAAAGGGGAGCCCAAGCCCAATGTAAAAGTTCACACTTGAGGAGAAGATTATTGGGATGTCAAGTGTGGGTAGGAATTCTACATTGGAAAGAGATGGAACTAGTGAAGGGTATATAATTGAAAATGACCCGTAAACCTAATTCCTTAAGGTTTTGGGTTAAAGTTTGATATCACAACTTACGAGTATGTTCTCTCACTAGGCCCATAATGTAGATCTCATAAGTAAGTGGGTTTCCAAGATCCAACAACATCATCAAATACCAAAGTACCCGTGAGGATAGTATTGGATAAATTAATGATGAGTTGGTCATATGAATCTGCAAAACTTTGAAGTAGAATCTTTACATGTTCAATTGGATTTACATTATGTCCCAACTTTGAAAGTTAAAAGCATAAAGAGGTCAGAGTATTGATATGTTCTATTACTAAAGTAAATTTAGACATTCAAAGTGTTTAAAGTCTCCTCTTTAGAAAAATTTTGTGTTGGCCCCCGAATTCTTTTCTTATTGAATAAGCATGATTTCAATTCATTTTTTAGGTCTTGATTGGTTAATTATTTT
>JANIHZ010000209.1:37212864-37227303 GCA_027478365.1 Erythroxylum rufum | reverse complement strand
ACATGTTGAAATTGGGATGAATGTGTGTGATGAATCCTTTGGAGTAGAGATTCAATGATGTTTGTAGTTGTTTAATGGATTTGAAGTGGTTTTTGTGGTATTGGAGAAGAGTATGAGGAAAGGGGATGTTAGGATAGGTTTAGGAACCTTTGGAGGGGTCTTGGAGGGTGAAAATTTGATGTTACCCAAAGGTTACACAGCCTGTCCGTGTGAATTCACACGGGCCGTGTTTTTTTGGGCACAGGGACACTATTTCAACAGAAAGTTACACGGCCTGACCATGTTAGATCACACGGTCCGTGTGTTGTTACCCTCTTAACTACAGAATTTCAATTTTTCTTCTTCATGAAAGTTGTAGCTCTAGATGTCTTCTTTCTAACAGTTTAAAAACGAAGTCAATCCGACATATATAGTGAGCGTTATGGTATTTGCGCCAAATTATGTTCAATAGGAGTAAAGTTATGAACATGTTGGATTCGTTTGGCCATAACTCCTTCGTCTGACCTCCGATTGAGGTGATTCTTAAGGCATTAGATTCCTAACATGTTTTTATACATATCCATACAAATTTATATCTTTTTGAGTTAAAATCAAAAAGTTTGATGGAAGATCGGTTTGGAGAGCTTGATAAGACTATGAACATACTTTGGATTTTTAAGCATATCTTGAGCTATAGAGCTCCGAATGAGGTGGTTCGTGTTTCTAAATGACCTAGAGACTAAGGGATACCATTTGGAAGAATTCAATTGTAATTTTTGTGATTTCTTTATGTGGGCTCGCCTTTGTGGCTTGATATGTTATGAGAATGAGGACCATTCGATGAGGGTTAAAGAGATTGGAAACCCGCTTATGTCGCTTTTCATTTCCAAACCGATTGTTGGGCCTCGGAAACGAAGCCCAATATTTAGTTATATGTCTTAGGTTTGATATACAACTGAAATCACCCAATATAAAGGTTTGTAGGCTGAGTTATGACTCAAACAATGTGACTGGTTCAAATGAACCTAAGACAAAATTCCACTATATGATACTCTCTTGTCATATGCAACCATTTCTATACAAAGTAACACAAAAATATCACTAAAAAATCATCCCAACAACCATTTCATATCCAAATGAATCTTTATATTCATTCAAACATACACACTAAGAGGAATTAAACTAAGTGTAGTCCCAAACCTTAAAATTGGCGAAGTAGTTCTTCTAATGCTTTTCCTTCCCTTCCTCTTTGGCTTTGCTTGACTCACCAACTAGAAACACCACAAATACACATCTTAATCCCACTTCCAACCTTATAATTTTAGTTCTTTATAAGCATAGAAAGAAAAGGTAAAGGTGAAGAGAAAATCCCTAACTTTTACCTTAATTTCCACCTAAGATTGGCTTGATTTCTTACATGAAAAACGATGGGATGAAGAAGGTGAAATGGAGAGGAAAAAAATATGAAGTTAAAACCCTTAAAGTGTCATCCATCTCCTCTCTCCATATGCCTTTCCATGAATTTTCTAGTCTTAGACACATGTTACAATCTCATTAGACCATATGTTAAAATCCTATTGGACCATATGTTACAATCCTATTGGACCACGTGTTATGATTCTATTGGACCATGTGTTACAATTATATTAGACCATGTGTTACAATTCTATTAGACACACTCAAGCTTTAATCTTATTGGTCACACATTCTTTAATCCAATTGGTCCATGTGTTAACTTTAGAAAAAATTGCATATTGGCCTATGATCTTGTCAATTAATTTCATTCTCCTATTTCTTAATTTTCTAATGGAATAAATTTCATTCAATTTGATTAATTATATCATAGTTATACCTAAAAAACTACATGTTGTTCGAAAATAAGGACAATAGCTAGAGCTGAACTTCAAACCAGAATTAAAAATTCTTATAGGCATAATGAAATTTTGGTTCCTTCGTTAAATTTTTAGACCTATGTCTCTAGTTTAATCTCCAAATTGAAATTATCCAATTTAGAGGTCTACAAGCCAAGATGTGGCCAAATTATAGAAGTTTGTTTAGTGAAGCCTATCCATCCAGTGAGGTACACAACCTAAATCAACTAACTTCGGTCTTATCATGCAAGAGCAATGCAAAAACAAATCCAATTTAACCAACAACATTCCATAAGAAAATGGGATACTTCTTCTACCAATTCTCCTCACATCATGTTCATAAATCCAAGCAAACATATCAAAATTTCATATACATTTTTCACGTCTACGTATGTATGTCCATGTCGAAACGAATAAATTACCCATTTACCCATATCTTTTACATTAAGTACCATTATGTCTCTTACTATACTTAGATGCACTTAATTCATTATGTTCACTTCTTAATACACCTTAAACATGTCATAATACTTCTATGGTATATCTTACGACCTTACACCCCTAACTAAAATTATGCAACCCCAAAATTTTTAGCTAAGTTTAAGGTGAAATAAGAAGTGCATCATGATCATATTGTCTCCTATACCCCTATTAGCTAAAATTATCAACTATTAATATTTCAAAAATAGATCATGGAACCCATCATCGCATCACATCAGTCCTTCTCAATTAGAGAACATGAGTTAAAGGCTGTAGAATTTTCTATATATCTGCTCCACACATATGTTCTGTTGCATATTTTAAATTGATGATCTATTATTTTCACTCTTAAAACACAAATATGCTTATATATTTACGTAACTTAATTGATCATTAAGCCTTACAACTAAGAGTTATAGATTTCATATTAACGCAATGAAAGGTTATACTTCAAATGAAAATTGTGGTAACGATTGTATTGATTATAGTAAAAGATAAGAAATATCAATTTTCAATTCAAAATATAATTTGTATTAAATAAATGCGATTGAAGGAGCGAAATAAGAAATTGTAAGAAAGGAAGAACAAAAGCACCTTGATAACGGCCCCAAGCCATGACTCCTCTATAGACATACCACAGATGTAATTTTCAACTTTCTCACCTCTGCACTACTTCATAGTTCTTCACAATCTCTCTCTCTTTTATTTCTCTAGCTAGCTAGATAGTGCCACCTTTTCAAATTCTTTCTAAAAATACCCAATAATTTTCTTATTGTAAACACTTTAATCACTATGTCAGGAAACAAGCTTAAAGATTTTTTCGTTGAAGGGTCTTCACGATCGGTTGGTGAACAGCAGTAACCTCCCCTTCATTAATATGTTGCTCTGTTGAGTCGTTATGAGTTGTAGAGCACTATTGCTCTTTTCATCAATCCCCATATCAATGATTAGCTCCGAAATCATAAACCTAGAACTAAAATAAACCACCAACCCTAAGAAATCAATGCCATCAAAATCACAAATTTTACCAAATCTGAAACTCCAGAAACCTAAAAGCAAAAAAAACAAATCCATTAAAAAGAACTCAAAATTCACAATTAACCCATAAAGGAAAAAAAGAAAAAGAACAATACTTACTAGTTTCATTCAAAGCTTTGTTTTTGTTGGCGCAGAGGATGAGAGATGTTTTTGGCTCTAGGGCATTTTTTAAAATGCCCTTTCTCATTTTCGTTTCCCTCCTATAATTATTGATTGGACTTTTGATGATGATTTTCTAAATCATCACCAATAATGAACTTTTTGCGATAATTTGCGACAATCATCACCAAAGGGGTCCACATTTGGTCATGATTTTAAAGATCGTTGCCAAATTGTCATAAAAGTTGGTGATTTTTTTCAAAAATTGTTGCCAAATGTGGACCTTTTGGCGATAATTTTCAAAAATCATTGCAAAAATTCTACTATTGGTGATGATTTTGAAAGTCGTCACCAAATAATTTTTAGTATTGATTTTTAAAAAATCGTCACTAAAGGGTCCACATTTAGTGACGAATTTAAAAATCATCACCAAATGGTCAATAAGGGTGGTGACAATTTTGAAAATTGTTACCAAATATGGACCCTTTAGTGACGACTTCAAAAATCATCACCAAAAGTCTACTATTGGCGAAGATTTTTAAAAAATAGCCAAAAAATGTAGCCAAATGTCTACCTTATTATAATGCCTTCATAATATTCGAAAATGAATCATTACATAATTCAAAGGAGTGGTTCATGATTTCAGACATTTTTAATAGAACTTCTTCATGTCCCAACCAAGGACTAGAGGTACCTCTACATCTTCCTTTATATTAAGAATCATAAAGCCTATTAGGAAGATAAACATATCAACCTTAATAAGAATATCCTCTATAATACCTTTAGGATGTTTTACTGATCTATCTGCTAACTAAAACCTTATCTGTGATTTTTTCTCTTGATCTTTGGATCTTCATCTCGGGTTATAAACTAACCTCAAGATTCATGAAAAATGAGTAAACCAAAAAGTCAATAAAATAAATAAAGAAACTAGAAACAAAAGGGAGAAAAATAAACTAAAATCAGTAATAATGGTTAGATTAATAAAAGCTAGCTTTCCTAATATTTTAGCCCTAGGAAACAACACCAAAAACTTGATAACTTGATTGTTTATGTATGCTTATGATATTATAAGTTTTACTCGCAAGTGTATAGTGTAGCGGTAGTTAGTATTGACAAATACCAGTCGAACTACTAGGACTGTAAATACTAGTATTAAACCTTTTTCTCTTATTTGATTTAATTGAAAATTAAACTAAATAAACTAAACTAAAGTTAACACAATAATGAACTAGAATGAAGAAAGCACTACAATTAAATAATATCAAACAAATAATATCTATGTGATGATTCCCCTTAAGATATTTTAAATATTAACCCTTTATTATGAAGTTAAATTATCGATTATTGGACCATAGAATTCCTATCTTATGTTTATATCCTACTCAAGACTATTAAAAACTAATTAACTGAAACCTCATCTAGTTAAAACCCTTAAGATTGTATTACTCAATTTGTGAATTTCACTATTAAGTTTGACCGTAATCTAAAGGATTTATGTCGACTTATCCCTAGGTTTACATGTAACTCCTTCTAGCTATGGTAGATCTATTTAAATGAAAGGATTTCTTAATCTCAATAATAAGAAATCAAACATTAGACTAATATCTCAGACTTATTAGTTAAAGAATATAAACATATAGTTGAATCGCAATAAATCAATCAATAAAGTTGAATTAAATAAAAGACTATATCATATTATCCATCCCAATTTAGGATTCATCACGCCTAGGTACTAAACAAATTAGTTCTTAAAAACAGAAAACAAATTTAGCATCAAATATTTAAAAGAACAACTAGAAATAAAAGCATTCAGTAATCTCTATCCCTTTGATTTCTAACAAACTTTTTTTGAAAAATGGATTAAAGATTGCTCTCTATCGAATCTTGTGATGTAGTCTTTGTGTTTTCCTCATCCTCTATTCAAAAGTGCTGCTTCTTTATTTTTATGGTGTGTAGCCCGACTTAAAAATTGCTTCTCATCTTATTTAGCCTTCAATAATTTCCTTTTATAGTAAAAACTAGGGATTTTAGAATATACACAGCCACTTATACAGTCGTGTAAATAACTATGTATCTCAAAACTTCCTCTAAATTATGACTTTACACGACCATAGAAGCTTACATAAGTTACATACATGATCATATATGTCAACATACACGGGCATGTATCTTTGTATAGGCATGAACAACATCTTCGAAGCTTCACATATTTACAGCGACTTACACGGTCCCTATACATGACAATGTATCTTCAATTGCTTCAAATCTTTCGTTTTTTGCCTCGATTTCACCCAAATTCTTCTCCTTTTGGTTTATGAAGGCAATTATCACCTAAAAACACACTTGAAGCAAGATAAGTACCAAAATTACTATAAAACTCTCAAATAACAAGCAAAACATGTTAAATATAGGTATATAAATATAGTCAATTAATTGTTTATCAATAACCAATGCACTTGAAAATCTATATACCAAATGCCTACTCTTTATAGGTCAGATTCTCATTCACCTCCATACTCTATGGCTGGAGTACATAAGAAGGAAGCATAAAAATGTAGAATACTGGGTGGACTTAAGATATATCTAAGGATGATGCCAATCAATATGCCACATTTCTATCTCTCTCTGTTATCTTGTAAGGTCCAATATATCTTGGAGATAGTCTTTCTTTCTTTCCAAATGTTATCAAACCCTTCAATAAAGATACCTTTAGAAATACGAAGTCATCGATTGAAATTCTACATCCTTGCGCTTCGGGTCTGCATAATTCTTTTGTCTACTGAACATTATCTCTAGTCTTTGCTACATCAATGGAATCCTCTCTAATGTGATCTTAATTAGTTCTAAGCCCCCTAACAGCCTCTTGCCTACATCCTCCCAGCACATCGATGATCCACATTTTTGTTCATATGATGTCTCATAAGGCACCATCCTAATGCTAGTGTGATAGCTATTATTATAAACAAACTTAATCAGGGAGAAATGTGAATCCTAACTACCACCAAAGTCCATCACATATATCCCTAGCCTATCTTCTAAGGTCTAAATAGTCATCTCATATTGCCCATTAGTATGAGGACGAATGTTATACTAAAATCCATTTTGATGCTTAATGCCTACTGTAATTTCCTCCAGAATTGATATGTGAAATGTGATCCTTAGTCAGAGACCATTGACACAATCACCCCATGGAGACGCACTATCCGTTTTGTATACACTCATGGTATTTGCTTAATTGATTATACATTTAGTTCATAACACTTAGTGATTAATGTTATGAAATGCTTAAGATATTCACTTTAGTTTATATTTAGTTTAGGTACAATTTGGAAGCGAACGAGCTAAAGTCAGTCGAAAGCACAATATTGAGCCATCCTCCTAAAATTAACACTCATTTTTCTCCATGGAGTAAGAAGAAGAAGGATTGAAAAAAAGAGGAGACAAGAAAATGCATAAAAATGAAGAGTATATGTTGCAGAAAAATGGCTAATAGCCATGCATCAAATTGTCATGGTCGTGAGAAGCCATGACATTTTTGTCATGGGTGTGACCATCAAAGTTTTTGGGTGGGTGTGACACCCATATCACACCTATGCAAAGGAGGCTCACTACATTCACGACATAAGCAATATAGTCACGCTCGTGACTTTAGCCAGCTATTCCCAAACCCTACTTTTCAGTATAAACATATGGTTTTGATGGCAGAATGATATGAAAAGTTTGGACAAAATGTTTTGGAGTCGTGAGGTCTCAGTTTTGAAGAAGAGAAGGGGCAAAGCTCCATTCCTTTGGAGGCCCATGAAGGATTGAGCTTCCTAACGTTAGTTCGGAAGTGATATCGATGCTGAAGAGGTTAAGCATTCTCTCCATTGTATTTTTTTTTATTTCTCTCTTAGGAATTGATTATGTTATCTTATGTTTATTGAATTGGGTATTGTGTAAGAATGATTGAATGCTCTATTTGATTGTTTTTATGTATGAACTCATTGCTAAAATTGAATACAATACGTAATCTTTATGTTTCTGATTCATTTGTGACAACTAATGGTTTTTAATCATCAGGGATAACATAGCCTAGGTTATGACCCGAGCTTGTTTGGTTGTTGCCTTGATTAATCTGTTTTCCCAACTCATAATGCGACCATCCAATTAAATCTAAAGAGCTTATTCTAGGTTATTCGATAGCTAGGTTTAATTAACGAACTCTTTTTAATTAAACATGACCTAACAGAAAATCAGTGTTAATAGAGCTTATTGTTAACGTACGATATATGAGAATAACAACTCAGTGAAGTATGTTTAGTTGTGTGTAGGCTAAGATTGAACCGATGATCGGGTCCTTAACACATTCATCTCTTTTCATCATTTTTTAATGTTTTCTTTAATTTGTTTTTGTTAGTTTTGTTTTTTTTTTATTATTTTCTTATTCAAAAACCAACAAACCCCCCCCCCCCTAAAACCTAAACACCAATATATTTCATTTTAAAAGCTTTACAAACACTCTTTTTGGGATCAACCTAGACTCATCAGTGGCTATAGTTTTTAATCTAGTTATTTTGTGTAGTGTTACGATGCGTTACCCAATTTTGGCGTTGTTGTCAGGGAATGTGGTGCTTTAGTTTTTATTCTTGATTTTAATTGGTGTTTTGTATATATTTGTTTCTTTTTTTACATTTATTTCTTTATCTTTTTATGTTTGTTTATGTTTGTATATGGAGAAAGGACATAGGGAAGGGAATATGTCAATGTTGGATATTATTAATGTTCTTGATGGAAATTTTTCCTATAACTCATATTCTTAATCCTATAACCAAGTTTGGAGTGATCAACCAAACTTAGCTTGTGGAGGGTATAGCCAGTAAGATTACTACCTAGATGAGCTGCAGGATGTATAACAATTCCAGCATAGACCAAAAGCCTCTTATTCCAACTCAAGTACATCTCTGGAAGATTTAGTTATGTCTCTTGCTACTAATAATTTGCAATTTCGGCAGGATACAAGTTCTAGAATCCAGAACTTGGTAAGTTAGATGGGTCAGATGATGGAAGCTATCAACTGCGTAGAATCACAAAGTGGAGAGATGCAACCATCTTAACCAGAGGTGTACCCAAGAGACGTTAATGCAGAGACCATACGGACTAAAGAGGAGCTTGAGAATCTTGAGAATACTACTCAAAGAATTGCTTGTAAAGAAGAAGTAGAGAAGGAGCTTGAAGTATAAAAGACTATATCATTTAGCTCAAAGGTAAATATTGAGTCCATAATTATTGTTAAGACTAACTTTTCACCTTTACCTAGTAGGTTAGAGAAATTGAGCGAGGAGGAAAAGGGTGAAGAGACATTCAAGAAATTCCAAGAGTGTGGGGACTTAGTAGAAATTGAGATTATAAAGATAGGGAATCAGCTGAAAATGAGAGGTCATCAACTTAGGCTCTATCTTGAACAACCTTAAGTTGAAGAAGCGCATCTGACACTTAAAGATCATAATTTTGTCACATGATGAGGAAAACAAGGAGTCGAGCCAACGATAATAAATAAAGGTGTTGCTTAAGAGGTAACCCAAGGGAAGTTTATTTCTTTTCCTTTACATTTTCACATTTGTTTCTTATATACATGTGCATTTTAAAGTTTGTTTGTTTTTACATATTTTTAAGCTTTCAACCAAAAAAAGAGAGAGAATCAAACAAACATTTTCTCTTTTTCTATCGTTTCTAGGACTAAATAATCATGATTAGAGAGTGAATTGATCAGAAAAATCCATAGCAACTTAGCATGTACTTTTACTCTTGTGATTGGTCAAGTTGCATTATCTTTAAAAGAGTAATGACTAGTGGTAGACACAAGCCAGTAAGATTTTAAGCCTTAATAGACTGATACATCCATATCAGTCTCATTTTCTTTTGTTTATGTATGACCTTCATGACATTTACAACCTAACTTTGCTTTGATTTTTGATTCAAGACCACAGTTTTATCACATACATTAATATGGAAATGATATAGCCATTCTTTATTTTTACAAATTACATTAGCTAAATAGCCTACCCATTGATATGAGTTTGTCCTTTGTTAAACCCCCTAGAGCTTTATTAGCCTTTCTTTTTGTGCTAACCACATTACATGCTTTAAACCTAACCAAATGTCTTCCTTAAACCTTAAAGCTAATGGAGCATTTTTTTGATTGTTAATAATTGTGGATGCCCAAAATTATAAGTGGGGTTTGTGCATTTATGTGGGTTGGTTATAATCGTTGAAATGTCATTTTACCTTGTCAACAGATTCTAAGGTTGATGTAGCTTCTTTCAATTTTTAAGTGAAAAGAAAAGGAAAGAAACAAAAAGAGAAAAACAAAAGAAAAGGAAAAGGAAAGGAAAAGAAAAGAAAAAGAAAAAGAAAAAATGTCTAATTAAAAGTATCAAGGAGGAAATGCATTTGTTTTTGCAAAGTTATTCATTATTAGTTTCTTGTCCTAAAGTTGTATATAATGGGTGATTTGAGTATGATGTATATGAGGTAGATGTTGTTTTGAAGGATCACTATTTATAGCTATAATGTATTGTTTGTTATCGATTGTATGAGTGATTCCTTTTAATTCCTTATGCTTTATATGGTTTATGGTGTGAGAACTTGAATTTGAGATGTGAAATGTAATTTTTGCATTCATCATAACTTATAGTATACAATGTTAAATGAATGTTAGTTTTGTGCTTGATGTTGCATTGAGTGACACTTTTGCCTCACTAGCTTTTATGACTTTTGTTCTACACTATCCAAATTTATCTCACCTTACCCTTGCCCACATTACAATCAAAGATGATGCATGTGAATCTTAATGGTGGAGAAATAAAATGATATGCAAAGTTGTAGAATGTCATGTCATAAATGTTGTTTGAGTGTACCTATGGATCTATCTTATTTAAACACATTTTTTCCAAGTATACCTCTTGATTGCTTAGTCTCTAAAGGTGATAATTGTTGATTGATCATGACTAGAAGTATTGAATGTTGAGTTTCTGCTATGGTTTTTGAAATTTGTTTATCATTTCTTATGATTATCTATTCTTGGGAAATATAGAAAATGAGTAATTGTCCTGGATTTATAACTTTGATTTTGATGCTTTACTCGAGGACAGTCAAAAGCTAAGTGTGAGGCAAGTTGATATGTGCTTAATTCATGTTACATTTATTTCCATAAAACTTAGTGATTAAAGCTATGATATACTTAAGACATTCACTTTAGTTCATATTTGGTTTTAGGTACAATTTGGAAGCGAAAGAGCTAAAGTGAGTCAAAAGTACAATATTTGTGTTATCTTCCTAAGATTTACACTCATTTGTCTTAATGGAGCAAGAAGAATACGGATTAAAAGAAGAGGAGACAAGAAAGTGCATAAAAATGAAGAGTACATGTTGCAAAAAAATGGCTAACGACCAAACTACCATGGCTGTGCCGTGACCACCATTGTCACACCCATGACTCATTTTGCATGGCTCACGACCATGAGCCTCAATTAAGGCATTCACGTCCATGAGCAACATAGTCACGCCCATGGCTTTGGTCATCTATTCCCAAACCCTACTTTTTAGTATAAATACATCGTTTTGACGGCAGAATGTTATGAAAAGTTTGGACGAAGCATTTTGGAGTCGTGACGTCTTGTTTTGAAGAAGAGAAAGGACAAACCTCCATTCCTTTGGAGACCCATGAAGGGTTGAGCTTCCCAACGCCGGTTCAGAGGTGATATCAATGCTGAAGAACCCATTTAAGCATTCTCTCCATTGTGTTTGTTTTTCTTTCTCTCTTAGGAATTGATTATGTTATCTTATGTTTATTGAATTAGGTATGGTATAAGAATGATTGAATGCTCTATTTAATTGTTTTTATGTATGAACCCATTGCTAAAATCAAATACAATACATAATCGTTGTGTTTCTGATTCATTTGTGGCAACTAATGGTTTTTAATCATTAGGGATAAAATAGCCTAGGTAAAATGATGCAAGCTTGTGTGGTTGTTGTCATGATTAATCTGTTTTCCTAACTCATAATGTTGTTTCCTAATTAAATCTAGAGAGCTTATTCTAAGTTGTTTGATAGCTAGGTTTAATTAACGAGCTTTTTTTAATTAAACATGATATAAGGGAAAACTAGGGTTAACAGATTTTATTGTTGACTTACGATTAATAGTTGCTAGAAGAGGTATGAGAATAACAACTCAGTGAAGTATGTATAATTATGTGTAGGTTGAGATTGAGCCGATGACTGAGTCCTGAAGCATTCATCACTTTTCATCATTTTTTTAATGTTTTCTTTAATTTGTTTTTGTTAGTTTTGTTTTTTTTTTATTTTCTTATTTGAAAACCAATAAAACCCTCCCATAACCTAAACACTGATTGATTTCATTTCAAAAGCTTTACACACACTCTTTGTGGGATCAACCTAGACTCATTACTAGCTGTAGTTTTTAGTCTAGTCATTTTATGTAGTGTTATGACACGCCACCAACTCACGTGAGCTTAGATATTGACTAGGTGGTTTTTGCAGGTAAGAAATAGGCTGAATTTATCAATCTATCTACAATCACCTAAATTGAATCATATAATCTCTTTGTATAAGGTAGCTTAACTATGGAATCCATTATAATCCTTTCTCATTTCCATTCAGGAATTGGCAATGGTTGTAGCTTACCCAAAGATCTCTAACGCTCAGCTTTTCCTTATTCAATTACTTAGAGACATATTTAGCCACATGCTTTCTCCTACCATCCTCCCAATACATGTCTTTAATATTATAATACATCTTGGTAGAACTCATATGTACATTGTATATTACATAATGCACTTCCATTAAAGTCTCCTCCTTTAATTTCTCTACGTCTAAAACACATAGTCTCCCATTCACCCTTCCAAATCCATGTGACATCTTTCTTGAACTTCATACATAAGCTTTTGAAGCTTAGGGTCTTGTCCTTGAGCAAACTTAATCTTGTCCAACATTATTGATTGTACTCTGATGCTGCTAGTAGTACTTCTGAATCAGAAATCTAAAACTAAGCATCTTGATCCATCAAATCATGTAATTCTTTAGTCAAAGCTCTCCTCTCTACTATGATATATGTCAAACTACCCTAGGACTTCATATTTAGTACATCTACTACAACATTTGGCTTTCCGGGGTGTATTAAATTGTGCAATCATAATCTTTTAGCAGTTCCATCCACTTTCTTTGCATTTTTGGTCTTTCTGTTGAAATATACATTTTAGACTTTTGTGATCAATGTAAATTTCATATGTCTCACTATGTAGATAATGTCTCTAAATTTTAAAGGCAAAGATCATTACTGCCATCTCTAAATCTTGTGTAGGGTAATTTTGTTGGTACTTTTTCAATTTCCTGAAAGCATAAGCAATCATCTTAACATTTTGTATCAACACGCAGCTGAGCCCAACTCTTAAAACATCACAGTATAATTGAAATCCTCCACCTTCAGTTGGTAAAGACAAGACTAGATCTATAGTTAAACACTTTTTTAGCTTTTGAAAGCTCCCATAACATGCTTTAAACTAAATGAACCAGTTATGTCAAACACGTCAATGGGACTGCTATCTTAGAAAAGTCTTTGTTGTTTCCCAGTTCATTACAACTTTCACCTTCGTTAGGTCCACTTGTATCCCCATCTGAGATATCATGTATCCTAAGAATGTGACACTCTCAAGCCTAAATTCATACTTCGAGAACTTGGCATACAAATGATGTTCTATAAGTGTTTACAACACCTGTTGGGCCCGTGCTGCGTACCCAGTACCCACGTGTGGCCCAGGTGGGTCCGCGCTACGTACCTTGTACCCACACTCGGCCGCGCTATCCGACCTTCTAACTTTGAACCCTTATATCTTTTGACTCCTAACTCCGAATTTGACAAACTTGGTACCGTTGGAAGGATAAAATACAGCTCTATCATTTCATGAAGGACTCCGAACAAGTTAAAGCTCTAAAGGAGGTCGAAAGTTTGCTCAAAGAGGACTAGTCAGCAACTCCTCATAAGCAGTACTGAAACTTGCAAACCTCATAACTTTCCACCCCGATCTCCAAATTTTACAAATTCGGTGCCTATGAAAAGATAAATGAATGTTCTACAACTTCCATAAAGATCATAAGAACAACTTCCAACTCCTAAAGGGTCAAAAACTAACTCGAAGTTTCTGTCTGCAATGTGCAATTTGACAGTACTTGCACCGATCTCCCACAACTCATACCCTCCAATTTCCATATCCTAAAATAGCATACTAGACATCACTGGACAGCTCGGAAACTCCTCTACAACACTCAAGAAGACCTCCTGCTTCCACTCAAACCACAATAGCCCAGAAATTGCTTCCACGCACAGCACACACCAAACTAACCCTATCAGCCAGAAAAATGGACAGCACCTACACTCAACTTCAACAACTCATACATCAAATTCCAGTGAGCTCATTCAAGCCAAAACCAACAGCAACTTAATAATGGGAAAAATATGCAGAAACACAGCCTTCATTCCACATTTCCTACCCAAATACATGCATTAACAACAAAGTAACACAATTATACACAAAAGGGGAATACTTGACTTTTCATTCCCATTTCCAATCAAACCGAAAGTGCATTCATAGCTTTAGTAACATATCAACAAATTCATCATAATTGAAACACAAAGTACAAAATACATGGGATGCTCAATGCTTGATATGCTTGTAAAGCTATTCAAAGCTAGTCACTAACTTAATACAAAAGTGTCCTAAGTCTTGGAGTTTTTCCGATGCCTTGCAAGGTTCGTCGCTTTGCTAGATTTTCACCTGTGGAGGGAAAATGGGGTGAGCTAACACGGCTCAGTGGCTAATACGCCTATAGCCATCGGTAATGAGCCATACAACACATATAATCACACATGTATCAAGAAATCCTAAAACATTCACAAATCATCACTTTA
>JANIHZ010000209.1:37169224-37179467 GCA_027478365.1 Erythroxylum rufum | reverse complement strand
TTTTCGATACCGACCAGTATTTGACCTGTATTTTGAATACTGACCGGTACTGACGAAAGTGGCTAGTACCGACCGGTATTTTTCACCAGTATCACCTACATTCGTATTGATACCAATTTTCGGTCGGAATGATACATACCAGCCGATATGGTACAAAATACAAAACAATAGTCCTGAGACAAAACCATCCAATAACAAGACCAAAATCCAAAACCATAAAATTTTTGATTCAACTAGAGTGCAACAGTTAGACGTCCCAAGTACATAGGTTGGGACGGACAGGTTGAGAGCTGGCAATTTGGTTGAAGCCTCATCAAACTCAAGTTCAAGCAATAAATAAACAATGCGTAATCGGGCTTGAGCCGAATTTTAGCTACCCATAAAGGGCTTCAGACCGAGCTTGTCAGTTAATCTTAACTTAATCCGACCCCACCTACAAAGTACTGCAAATCAAGTCTGGCAATCTGACACACTGACTTAATTGTATTGCCCTATTTTTGAGAAAAAAGTTCCCACTAATCTAAACGAGGATGTACTTCTAGGACATTAATGAATTAACCAATGAACAACAGCCATGCACATTACTTTCAAGGACAAGGTTCCGCTACAATTTGGGAATTAGACTCATCTGTAGATGATAGAAGATCAAATTTCTCGCAACTAATACTAACAATCCCAAAAGCTGCACACCTCGTGGAATTTCTTCTTTTTACGATGGTTGACAAAGTGTAGAAGAAAGGATATTTTCACTAAAACCAAGACCATTTTGCATTATCCAGAAATCATTCTATTCCTTTACATAAGTTTAGCTGGATCAAGCTCTGCGGCAGATGGAAGTATTCTGCTCTCTTGAAGCCATCGTGTAGTTAGCGTTACACAAGTTAGAAATCGTGGTTAGACATCCTTGAGCAAATAAATCTTGCAAATGAGCGCCATTAACACCCATCCTGAGACAAGGGAGGCAAAGGGGGTGAGTGACCATAAACCAGACTTAAAAAAACCTATAAGGTTGAACCACATGCACAAACAACAGCAGAAGAAGAAGAAAGAGTCGAGGCAGCTTCCAATAAGCCTTTTGATTGGACTATCAACATAAATGAAAAATAAGAAAGGCTTAGCCAATTTCATGAATGTAGCTAAAATTTGACAACTCGTAGGCTTACCAATTCCAAGGCTCTTTCATGTGATGGAGATGGAACCACTATGGCTGGGCTTCGATTCACTGAAACTGGTGTCTTCGAGAATTCCCTTATTATTGATCTTTTTGATCCAGATTCAATGAACAGGTCAGACGTTCCTTTCCCTGATCTTGAACTTGTTGGATGTCTATTGCCTGCATCAGTTCTATCAGCAGCACTGCCGACTGACTGCATTAAACCAAAAAAATATACATTGGCAATCATGAGCAAATGAATTTTACCTCTCATGCGAAATCCAGCTTCTCTTCTAAACTCAAGTGCTCTCACAAGATCACCAGTTAACATACCAATAAAGAACAATTACAAGATATTCAAACTAAGCACTAGAAATGAAGCACTAAGATTAAAATGCCAGCCACTAGGAAGATCTAAATTCTGCTTACATCAAACAAGTCTTTGATGTTTACAACAATGATCGTAATATCATCTGTCCGATTTTCATGCTCTAGCCATAGTTTATATGACTCCCCGGTAATGGCAGCACATGCATCACGAGGATCTTTATATCTTGTCACCTATGAAAAGAAAAACACAGTACATTTTTTATGAGGAAAAAGTAGGATCAAAGTTAAAACATATTTAAAGAATGAGACATTCGTACTTTGCTAAATTTGCAATGGAATCAATAAATCGCTGATCATTCTCAAAATCTAGCAGGTCCACTGACTCTTGGTTCAATTTCTCAATACAATCTCCATCTGCTCTTATATTATTCCCCCCTTTCGTTTATTAATTTTTAACTTAAAATAAGGATCTGTCAAATTTTAGTTACCAATTGACAGGACTTTGTACAAAAAGCAATATCACAACTATTATCAGTTTCTTCTGGAAGCTCTTTTACCCTAATTAATGAATCACAATTCTCACTTCTCTAACGAACAACTTAGTATGTTGCAGATAATCGTCATTACATAAGAAGATGATCTATAATCTTTGGAAAATGGAATAAATCTCAGACGATAAATTGAATAACTGATAAAATGGACAACTAAGAAATGCTACCAGCATTTTACTTTACGGAGATTCTTGACAACATGAGAATTTATCTACAAACAAGAAATCATAAAAAAGGAAAGAATTTGGCAGCAAATTATTTGACAATGCAGGCCATTGTTATAAGATTCTGATCTTAAATTAACCTCGTTGGAATTAGATTTTGAAAAGGCCAGGTAAACAATGCAACACTGAAGTCGAGTGTCCAGACCCTTCACAACCATATGCAAGCACATACTCACTTCCACGCTCTAGGTTAATAAGAAACGCATCAGTAAATCAAGGATATTATTCTATCAACAGGTATTTATTTCAGAATGGACATTAAGCATACCATATCAACAACTGTTTGACTTGAGAGGAACTCAAAAACTCCATCACTCGCAACAACAAAGAACAAGTGAGTAGATGTCAGTTGAACTATGGAGACCTCTGGAACAGCAACAGCGCCAATTCTCTCTGCCGTACTATCCCCTACACTCCTGGTAAATGCAGTCCCTGGATACATTCCATTTTGGACCCATAATCTCGGAGGATCCCCACCCTCGCTCTCCTCGTCACCCCACGTCTGTATATCCGGGTCCTTGAGTCCTTCCACTTGATCAATATTCAAAACTCTAGCCCCACAAAGCTTCACTCTTTCATACTCATCCGTCCTGAAAGGTGTTTGATCCCATGACAAATCCGAAGCCGCAATTTTATCCCCTTGTTTAACAGCAATCACTGCTCTCGAGTCTCCCACGTTAGCAACATAAATTGTATCTCCAATAACAAGAACAGTTATTGCCGTTGTACCACTCATTGTATCATCAATTTGACTGGTATGCAACTCATAGTTCGTCGTTAGAAACGCTGAATTGTATGCTTTAACAGGGTCATCCAACAAGGTGGGATCAGTCCCCAATATTTCAACTAGCCTATCCTTGACAAAATTCGAGCATTGTGCACCAAATTGGCCATGCCCATCAAACACACCAAAGAAATGGACATCTGGGTTACCTTGAAGTTGAGTTCTAACGCAGAAACTATCTTGATTTTCCTTATCTGGCGAGTCAGGGTAGTAACCTCTCTGAGTTAGAACAGAGTATTGCAATTTGAAGTTGCGTGAAGGAATAGGAATAATTTCCAGTGATCTTTTTGAGATTACATGCTTGCTGTTCCTGTACGTAGGTTTCCTTGAATCACCATGTGAGGATGATAGGTAGCGACTGCAACACTTTCCATGAACACAGCCCATGTTCTTGATATATGTATATATACACCAACAAAGACTGAAAGAAACAGACACTTTCCGAGTGCAGATCAGAAAATCCGGAATGACAAGGGATTAAACTCTGGAGAATAAAATTATAATGGAACTAGACAAGTGGGTGTCTTCCGGATTAAACAAGGGGACTCCATGAAAGACGAATTTTGAGGAAAACCCGTGATTAGGAAGCAGAAATCAGAAGCCATGGACAAAGCAAACCCCTAGAAGCGAAATGAATCAAAGCTCAATCTTCCATGCGATGATTTGTTTCTGTCGTTATAATTAACATCAGAAATGCACCCGAGAAGGGGATAAAGAAAACCAACAGAGAAAAAATGAATACTTTGCCAGTGTTATATCGAACCCCAAGAACAAGAAGCGAAAGTCGGAATCACTTGACAGACTCTAATTACACGGTTGGGAAGGGATAGTCTGTGAGTGCAAGGTCTCAAAGAAAGGAATGTGGATGTATTGGATGCTAAAGGAGAGAAAAGAACCAAGCTCGCCGTACTTACAGTTAATTAGTTATTCAGTCAAAAATAACTGGACCTTGTAACAATTTGAAACTTCCCTATATAATTAATTACACACTCTTTCTTAATTTCACTTAGTTGGCAAATGAAAGCCATTAATTAGCTAAAGTGAAATGAAATATATTTGGTGTACAAAGGGACATTAATTACCTAAACTTTGTTAAGAAATGACTTCTTTCTACTCTTTTATTCTTGTCCTTTGTAGGCAATTTTTTAAATCTATCTTGGAAATACTAAAAGATAATTCAACTTTTGAATTTATATCCGATTACAAAATTTTAAACACTTTTGAATGCTTTTGGAAACTAACCAAAAGACTTTAAAATGTCTTTCACTTTCTACGGTTAATATTTCATTTTGTTTACGTAAAATACCCCGCCAAACTATGCACAAAAGAGGTTGACGATGGGATGGTGAGGGGACTCTTTTCTTTGGAGTGCATGCTTGGGTTTTGTACTTTTGCTCCTTCAGAGACATCTCCCAAGAAACAGCCCCAACCACACTCAAGCTACAAAATCAAATGATTTTTTTAAAAATAGGTTTCAGTGTTGATCTCACTAAAGAACTCCCAAATTGCATTCCCATAATGAAATTAGGGCAAATAACTCTCTCTTTAAAGATAGTGCCATGGTTTCCTATGAATGAAAACCGTCATTTAACTCTCCAGGTAAGCTTTGGAAGCCCATAGGAAAAATCTTCAAGAAGGGGGACCATAATGAGCTTATAGGATTAGTAGATGATGGAATCAAAGAGGAACTTATTGGCAAGTTAACTTGGAATATAAGCAATGAGGAATCTCCTTTGTTGATAACTGAGGTTACACTTATATTTGTTGGGGACAACTTACCTATTTTAAGGATCGCAAGGAATCAACTAAGAACTATGGTTCTGCCTGATTCTGACGGAACTGAACGTTGCTATTTGGATCTATGAGTTGACTGCTTTCTGTAGTGACTTCGACGTTGAGATCCTTGCAAAACAAAGAAGGCACGTCAGGGGTTGTGTCCCGATTAGCCCCTCCGATGCTCAAGTCAGTCTTTTGGTGAAGGTGAAGCTGCTGAATACAGAGAAAGCTAGGTTATGATTGCGTACCTTTGTTACGGTAGAATTATACCTTATATATGGAGCAACAACTAGGTTTAGGTCTTTACGTGTGCATGGGAGTCTCTCACATGCGGACGGGCTAAGGGGAGCATAGATCGGGCCTGGGTTTGACATAGCCATTGGGTATGAGACTGATCTTTGAAGGATGGACCGATCGATCCATAGGACATTTTGACTGAGCTCGGGCCCTGCACGATCGACCCGACCAGTGTTATTGAAGTTTCTTAATGTCAATCCTAAATCGAGAGTTTAAGTGAGAAGCTCTTATAATTTTCCCCAAGTAGCCTCCTCTGAAGATTATAATTTGAAATATTAAAAAAAAAGACCTTTGTCTTTTTCTAGGGGAACAAAACCTCCAAGTGCATTAACTGGTCAATGGATTGAAGTGCCAGGACCTTGAGTAAGCTATTGCCAAAAGCAACTACAACACCAAAATGATGATGTTAATGATTGGGTCACATAGTCCATTTTTTTTCCAAAAACTTCCAACTAGAGAATTTTTTCTATTTTAATTTGGTCTGGTATACCAAGCATCATTGGTCTACTGTTCAAAATATAAAATTATTTACATATATATAATTAATATTTTTTAGTACGCATTATAAAAATATAAAATATAAAATTATTTTTTACAAAATATACTTGCTAATTTGATTTATAATTTTCTTAGTAACCTATAATGAAACATTTTAACAAAGTATAACTAAAGACATATATACTAAATATAAATATCAGATAAATTAAAAAAAGTAGTAATTAACTTATAATTTACCGTATTAATAATCATTATTAATAACTCACAATTTTGTAATACTCATTATTACAAAATTGCCAAAATTTGTAAATTAACTTATAATTTACCGTATTAATAATCATTATCACCGTCCATGATTTTTAAACAGTCTCACTCAGAAAAGGGTCGGTGGAGCTGGTGTCACCACCCAATCAGTCTCACACAGTGATTGAGGTCTTGTCCCATGCCAACAGAAATCAGTTCCAACGCCATCGGCTTACTCACATGTCCGCCCTTTAATGATAAACAAAGGCAGTAGAAAGCCAAAGGTATGCCATCCACAAGTTTGATATAAATAAAAGAAAAAAACTTGGATATGAAGTGGGTAGGTCAAGCATAATCTCTAAAGCATTGGAATTGAAAGATGGGATTGGATATATATACTAAAATTGAAAATAATTAGCTGTTGCATTCACGATACTAATTAGCTGCCATTTTGATCCTAACTCTTTTTCTTCTCAAATTACATTTACAACCCATTTATTTACAAATAATCTTCGAGGCAGTGCAGGAGCATGATACCATCAATCACCCATCTCCATCACATCTTTGCGTCAGAAATCAACCATCTCTACCACCCAGCGAACCCCAGGAAACTGTAAACCAACCACAACAACCACGTATGCAAACCTATTAGACAACGGATTTGTATGAAAGCAAAGCAAATGACTTGAGAAATAAAGTTACAATAGTGATAACTTGGAAAACGCTGTATCAAGTAAAGTTATCAAAATAAACACAAACATAAACATAACCATGTGGGTATCAGCTTGAACAAGCACAATCAAACCGATCGCCACCCTAGAACTCTTGACCCAACGACCGATGCCCCTTATCCCGGATTTTACATTTATCTCATTCTTAGAGAATACATATATATATATATAGAGAGAGAGAGAGAGCAGAGAATTAGCTTCGAGTAGGAGTCTAAAACAAGCATGAATTATCAATTATATGTCTGGTTAGATTCAGAGAACCAGAGGGAGGGAAAGAAAGTAGCCAAATACCCACCTGAGAGAACGAACTATGAGGTGCTTAGAGAGAACGTGGAAGAAGAAATTAGCACCGTGAAGGAAAACCACGACTCCGGTACACCCCAACACGAATAACTCCACCATCATATCCTTGTTTCTCTGAAACACTTGAGAAAGGGGAAAGAGAGAGGAAGCTAGCTATGATTAATGACAAGGCTGAACAGACCCTATAAAAGACTAGAGCTATAAATAAATAAACACCTGACCTAGCAATGGGTTAATTCTTAAACCTTGAAATTGAGGATTGATGCTAACGTCAGGGCACATCCACATCCACTTATGCAAGTCGTGAGCTTTTCGACTTGTGCTTCGCGTAGAGTCCATCACTCTCGATGGTTTCTAGTCACTAGATGGGCTTTTAAAAAAACGCTTAATGGGCCGTTAGATCCGAGGTGGAGCATGAAAGTTGACGCGTACGAGCAAATTATTGCGAAAGGAGCAATTATTGGGGTAGAAAGCAGAACTCGGGATTTAGTGGAAACCCCTACTTTTGGGCAGGGATCCTCTGACCCCCTTGCAAGAAGCCAGAGCAGAGTTAGGATAGGAGCCCGAGGATCTGACCCCCTACTTTTGTGGGTTTGGAGAGGCCAATTTACTTTGTTTCTCATACTACACTAGGATCTAGGACAAACGACCTCAGGTTATGATTGACGCTTCATAACCTGCCTTCCTTTATTTATAGTTGGTCAGCGGATAAAATACCGTTTTTCTGTTGTGTTTTAATTAATTTATTACCTTATCTAAATTATATACTCCCTTCTATTTAAAATAAATATCGTTTTTAGAAGAATATATACTTATTAAAAAAGTTAATAAAATTTTTGATATATCCTTATCAATTATATATTTAAGTGTCTTGAAAATATAATATGTGTAATTAGGATGTGAGAAATTAAAATGTAATTTTGGAAGTAAAATTATAATCACACGAACAACACTTATTTTAAATAATTAAAATTTTTCTAAAATAACTTTTATTTTAAATAGAAAGAAATAATAATTATTTTAATCCCTCGCTTCCGTGAAGTCTTTAACGAGGTTTTGATTCTAAAACTCCACAATACAACTTCACAAATGAAGAACTTTAAATGACTAAATGCACCTATCTTATTCCTAGTCATTCATATTTTGCCATGAAATACTAATTGGTGTACGCCTCAATCAAAAAATACGACATATTTCTTTCATGATTTGGGCTTATAATACACTAGATTGTAATTATCAACAATTATCTTGGACGTAATTTTCGTATAAACCATAGTTTCTTTACAATGTAAATGTCAGGCATTGCATTTAATTGACTTGTAAGTGAATGATAGGTCCAATCCATTTGTATTATTCCAAGACCTTTCCTTGTCAGAACCGGCCAACTGTTTGTCGATTCCAATTCGAGCTGGGAATAACCACCAACTACGTTGATTCCTGGGGACTGTTGCAACAGGGGTTAACACTCAGAAATTGCCTCTTTTGCTTAACGAAGCATTTGTATTTACTTGTTTTGGACCTACTAAATTAACAAATCCCGAATCATGTCTATCCTATGGCATGATTTTCCTACTTTGTTACTGACTCAGTTTATCCACATCGAAAGGTGCTTTTATTCTTTGAAATGCACCATTTTTTATGATCATCAAAATTAATGGTTTCATACATTAAGATATACAAGAATAGTTTAAACAATATTAATTTTAATGATAGATGATTAGCTAAATTTGTCCCTTCTGCACTTATTCTTCTTACCCTTCATTATAATATGCCCTTGTTTTAACTTGACTATTGTGTTCTTCTATATTTTATTAGAAATTCATAAGTAGATTAATCACATGTCATAAAGAGATATAAAATTGAAGTGAATTATGTATAAAAATAGGATTCATAATTCATTAACTTCAAATTTTAAGTTGAGATATAATGTCTTAATTACATATGAAATCACTTGCATCTGCTCTAAATTTTTCCTAAACTCCCTTATTAAGTCATTTTAATGATTAGTTGTTCCAAAATAATCTTGTAATAGTAACAAATTCATTATTTCTCAATTTTGTGGGAAATCAAGGTGATACGTCTAATTAAATCATTTTATTTTAGACGTAAGCACTCAAGTTAAGTGCTTTAAATGTTCAAGTACTCCGCTCCAACTCGGCCAATGTAAGATGCTCCTACACTTTTCAAGTTAAAATTATGGTGTGCATGTCTACCACATTTACAGCAGCAAGTCTTAGGTCCTTCCCGAAAACTACTTATTTTGTGGATGTTAACAATTAAGGGCATAGAAACCTCATAGGACAAACCTGGCATATAGGTTTTGCAACTTTTCAAGTAACATAATAAGAATTAGAAAAAAAATGAAGTGCATGAAATGACACCTCAATGTGCCTCTTTGCAGATGCATTCTGATGGTATCGATAAGAAACTATTTATATAGAGAATTGAACCTTCAACAAGTAGTACCTATTCCATCTATTAGTTTATGCCTTACAACCAATCGAATGAAGCATTCTTTAGCTTATATATGTTTAGATCTATATGATAAAGTTAATAAGATAAATATATATTACAAATGAATTTATTATAAGATTCATATTGCATTTAAGTTTCATCCTTAAATTGTTCTATCAAGACATAACATTAATAGAGCATTAAAAGAATATCACAAGTTATGTTTCTTCCTTATAAAGGAAGTAGTCGATTTTATAGACTAAAATATAGAGATATTTAAATAAACATGTAGGCAATTGTTAGAGAATAAGTTCACTGAATTGACCTCATATGAGAAATCCATTTAGAACATCACTTTTATGTCTACGAAAATTCTTATTATGATGCTTGTATAAATGATTCTTTGACTTAAGATCTCCAATATCTTTCATAGGATTGTTATGTTTTGATACTATTTATCAGTGGGTAGTCATTGGATATAACATGAACTATATGAAGGTAATTGAGTGATTAATATAAGATTCCTCACCTAAAAGTAATTAGAAGAATGTTCTGTTATTTTTTATTAGCATTGATTCGAGAAATCCTTGATTAAGGTGAAATGATGCTTTCTAAATAGTTCACAATTTTCATTAATAGAATCAATTACTAACAATGAAAAACTAACATGACTGGACTTAAAATAAAATAGACACTAATTTCATGCTCTATGTCTAATTGGAACATTATATAATGAAAGGATTGAATTGTATAAAAAAAAAATCATACACAGAAAGATTAGTCAAAACTACTTTGAAATTCCTAAATATTTGGGTGGTCTGATGCATTGCTAGATGCTAATCTTGATTTATGAATGTAAATTATTTAATTAGAGAATTGAAGAAGATAGATTAAATGAG
>JANIHZ010000209.1:36959655-36969811 GCA_027478365.1 Erythroxylum rufum | reverse complement strand
ATGGGAGGTTTAAAAGTGATGGCTTTGGTGATGGTTAGAATATATGTTGATTGTGAGTTGATTGAATTGAGAATTGGAAGTTTGATGCTGTGGATTTAGCATTTGAATGATTATGAACTTGTTTTACACTCGAAGGGTTGAATTCGGGGTGATTATGAATGAATATGGAGTTAGGATGGAAGATGAAAGCTTTGGGGAGGTTTTGGAAGGAGTTTTGGAGTGTTTGCCTAGTGTATGTCCGTTAAACGGACATGGATGTCCATTTAACGGACCTTCTCGGATGAAAATGGGCAGTTTGGCCAGTCCATGTCTGTTTAACGGACATGCTCGGGTAAGCTTTAGTAATTCGCAAGTTTGACTAGTTTAGAGGCCGAATCTCACTTTGGGGTAACTAATATGAGTTGGAGATCTCGATGGCCTCTTTCCAATGGTTCAGAAATCAAAGCCATTGGACACCTATAGAAAAAGTTATGGCATTCACGCCAAGATAGGTTCAAATCGATTTAGGGTTTAAACATGGGTGATTCTTTTGAGCATATCTCACTCACTAAACCTCCAATTGAGGTGATTCTTAAACCAATAGATCCCTAAGACATGTATCTTTCTATACATAGTAAGTTTATACCATTTGGAGTTTATTCAAGAGAGTTGGAATTAGAACAAGTGAAGGTTCAGATTGAAGAGCATAGTTGGTGTATGTGCACACTTAGTATTTTTAAGTATATCTTGAGTTATAGAGCTCCAATTGAAGAAATTCTTGCTTCAGAACAAACTAGAGATGTAGAATTTTGGTTTCTTTGAAGAAGTCAAATTGCAATTCAAATTTGAAGGTTTCCAAATTTTGTTCGCGAATAGAAGAAATGAGTTCGAGTATAGTAATTAATTGGTTTGGGCACACCAATGAGCATATTTTGACCAAATTTTTGGGATGTTATAAGATTAGGAATAAAGATGAACCAATGATAGTTAGAAGGACTCTTTGGAGATAACCCTATAGGGTGATGTGTGCAAGTCTCTTTGTATGGTATTCGGAGCGATTGTTGGGCTTCAGAAACGGGGCCCAGTAAACATACTTTAAAAAACACATTTAATATTACATGTACACAACAATCTACACCTTGGAAAATATATTACATATAGGAAAAATTGTTACCATATCTAACACACAGAGACATTAATCAAGTCCAAGTGATACTGGAACTTCTTAGAAACTGAATTTTTCATTATGTCTTCCACATGTCTAAAGTGTTAATCTTTTTGATTAATATCTTTTTAGATGCACTTAATTCTTTAACCTTATGAATCCTTGTATTACTATAACACCCATACACCTATCTTTCTCCTGACTGACCGTAGTCTCCTAAAAAGTAGTTGGATCCCTATCGTTGATAGTAAATGCATACCCAATGGACTCTTTACAACCATATCTACTTGGTAGCCTAATGGTCCTTCTTACTTTATCCATGGCTATACAACGTTGAAACTTTTTTTTAATACTATTTATTTCCTAAACTAGAATTTCTAGCCTATCTATTTACGTTATTCTAGTTCCACTTTTACCACCTTATTACTTCCCTTTATTATAAGTTCTCTGTATGTTGCCTCAACATATACTACTACTTAAACACTATCATTAAACGTTACCTAATGGTCTTTATTAAGTGTACAAAACTTATAGAAGTCTACCTTTTAGTGTTTGTCACCTTTAATAAGCTTCCCTTATAAGGTTTCTTCACCTCTTACTCATCGAGATGAACTAACTGTACATTCCGTAATGCAGTATTGTCTTCTTCTAACTTTACTTTTATAACATATCCATTTGTAACTTTTCTCCCTATTAGTCTATAGATTTCTCAACCAATTTAGGCTCTTTCATCATAATCATTACACTATTTACGGCCTTATTATTGCCTCTATTAGTTTTATATCTAAAATCATTTGCATGTAAGATGACTAAAATGATTAGGTTCTTCCTTAAACCTTTTACATACTAGAGATCATTTAATATTGTAACAACACTATCAAATATCTTAATTATGACCTATCCTTTTCTTTTGAAAGTTAAAGATTGAATTAATATAAACCAAGGGATAAGGCCCTACAAAGTTTGTTCAATAGAATACCTCTTAGGTCTATAGTCCAAACATACATTAAAAGCTCAAACAGTTGGAGATAAATGATCTAATAACAATAGTCTATACTAATTTATGAATTATGTAAGTATACCTTCCCTATACAACACATTGAAAATATATGCAAGCAAGAAATCATATGGTTGAGAGACAAAGATAAATCATTATTATAGTAACTAGCATCTAGATCTTATAGATGCCACCTTGCATGTAGGTGAATTAGTGGAGCCTTGCTTCTTCCCTCATATTTTCACTCTATTTTTCTTAGATTATCATTTGCATATTCCATCACTAGTCAAGATCTTACCTCCATCTTTATGTTTTAAATGGAGTATAAAGATGAAGATGCAGAAATTGGAAAATAGAGACTATAAAGAAACTTATAGCATCATATGAGTATCTCTAAGCCATAATTAGGAAGCTTTGTAACTATAGGGACTAGAATTTCAATTATGGATGATTGTTTGAAAGGCATGATTGATAATTTAGTTTCCTATAAGATTAATCTTGTTTCTATATCTTCCAGTCCCTTTTTTATTTTCCTTCGATGTGGAATGTGTCCCCTATTGAATATTTTTGGTATACTCTTCCACTTTTGCTTGAGGAAACTATATCTAACTTAGCCATGTTTTTTCTTTTTAGATGGTTTTTCATGTTACAATCAAATATAAATTGATTAAGAAGATTAAGAGAAGACTATTTTTACATGCCCTTTTAGAACATATGCCTTTAGGTGAATGCCTTTTGGTCTTTGTAATGCTTCATATACATTTTAAAGATACATGATGAGTATATTTTATGAGTATATTAAGAATTGCTTTTAATTATTCATAGATGATTTCAATGCTTATGGAGATTCATTTGATGATTGATTAAATCATTTATTTAGGGTTCTCAAAAAAATGCATTGAAAAATTATGAAAAATGTCATTTTATGGTTACTTAAGACTTTGTTTTAGTACACATGACTTCTTCCAGGGGCATAAAAGTAGATAAAGCAAAAGTGGAGTTAATTATGAACTTCCCTTACCTTATAAATGTTAAGGAAGTTCAATCATTTCTTGTACATGCAGGATTTTACTGTAGGTTTATTAAAGATTTTTTTGGGATTGTGATACTATTATCAAAGATGTTGTAAGAAAATGTTCCATTTGAATTTGGAATTAATTATTAAGAAGCTTTTGACAAACTCAAGGAATTATTGACAAGTGCCCTATTATTCATCCACCAAATTGGGATCTACCATTTGAGATCACATACGATGCTAGAAATTATGCAGTGGTAGCTATTTTAGGCCAAAAGATTAGGAAACAAAATCATGTCATCTATTATGCTTTAAGAACATTGGAAGTTGTACTGTGTAATTATTATAAACGTAAGAAGGAGATTTAACAATTGTTTTTGTTTTAGATAAATTTAGATCTTATTTTCTTGGCTTTAAATTTATTATGTATTATGACCATGTACCATTGAAAAACCTTTTGGAAAAGAAGAATTCTAAACCAAGGATATTATAATGGATTTTGCTACTTTAAGTGTTTGATTTAATAATAAGGGATTAAAGAGGATCAAAACATTTAGTAATAGACCATCTAAGTAGGTTGGTAAGAGATGAAGATATTTTACCTATTTTAAAATTTTTTCCTAATGAGCAATTATTGCAAATGAAAGGTATGGTTCCATTGTATTTAGAACTTGTTAATTATTTACTAAAAATTTATCTAATCACAACAGTAAGTCTAGGAAGGAAAAGATAAGGAATTAGGCAAAATATTATGTTTAGGATGAAACCTACTTATGGAAGTTTTGTCTTGATCAAATTATTAGGCTTGTGTGCTAAAGGATGAATATCATTCTGTCTTAGCTTGTTGTCACAATTATGAATATGGTGATCAATTTGGTCCCAAACGAACCGCTAAAAAAGTTTTGGATAATGGTTTCTAATGGAAAACTTTGTTTAGAGATGCTTATGCATTTTGTAAAAGTTGCATAGATTCCAAAAGACAGATATGTTATCTCAAAGAAATGAAATGTCTCAAACCCCAATTCTTATATTTGAGATATTTGATGTATGAGGTATTGATTTTATGGGGTCATTTCTTTCATCTCATGGTTTTTCTTATAAACTTTTTGCTGTTGATTTGTTTCAAAATAGTTAATAGCAAAAACTAACAAGACTGATGATTTTGCTGTTGTTTTTGGTTTTATAAAGCCTAATAGTTTCAATACATTTAGAGTTCCATGAGCCATTATTAGTGATTAGGGAAGCCATTTTTCCAATAGTGCAGTGACAGATTGGTTTAAAAAATACGAGGTACATCATCGAGTATCCAAAACATTCCATCCACAAATGAATGGACAAGCAAAAGTATCAAATAGAGAAGTGAAATCTATTTTGGATAGTAAATCCTAGTTGAAAGGATTAAATTTTATGTCTAGATGATGCTCTTTGGGAGTACCGCGCAACCTACAAAACACCGATCTAAAGTCTACTTAAAGATTGGTTTTTAGTAAAGCTTGTCATTTAATAGTGGAGATTGAACATAAATCTTATTAAGCAATGCAAAGCTGTAACATCGATTTGTTAAAAGCTAAGGAGGAAAGGAAATTGCAATTGTAAGAGTTAGAGGAACTAAGGTTGGATGCTTACTAGAATTTGAGAATATACAAAGAGAAAACCAAATTGTTCCAAAATATTATCATTTTGATGAAACAATTTAAGATGGAACAAAAAGTGTTATTATATAATTCTCGATTAAAGCTTATACTAGGTAACTTACGTTCTAGATGTCTTGACCTTTTTTTTGTCACTAGCATATTTCCTTATGGTGTAATGGAAATAAAAAGTTTAGAACATACATAGATATGGGGAGATACTAGTTTCAAGTGTGGTGAATATTGATTTGACACTTTCCCAATATGTGGACGTTTAAGAAGAAAAAGCCTCATCGAGCATAAAGATGTTAAACGATTGTGCTTTTTGGGAGGCAACCTAAAACATGATAATTTTATTATTTTTGTTTTAGAGATATATAGTTTTCATTTGTTCCTCTTTGAGTAGTTAGTTTATTAGTTTTAGGGGAGATTGGGTCTTAAAATTCTAGAATACTAAAATTCAAAAGGAGATATCACGTCTTCTGTAATTTAGTAGTTAGGATCAAAGACTCAAAATTTTAAAATACTAAAACTTATAAAGCGAGATCACACATTAGGAGATTTACCTTTCTAGAACGGAACCCTTAAAATTCCATAATAATAAAATGTATAAGGTATGATCATGCTATCATGCCTTATACATATTAGTAGTCTATTTTGCTTTAAAGAAAATTGAAAAATTTTGAAATACATAAACATTTAAAAAATAATACTAAAAATAAAAATAAAATAATAAAAAATTAATTTTTTAAAATATAAACAATAAAATTAAAAATGATTTAGAAAAAGAAAAACCCTAATTTATTTTGTTTCTTTTTTAGCAGGTACCATAGTCTCCCTAACACGACACTAAACCGCTTCAGCCCCATGGCTAACAGAAGCAGTCATATGGCATCCCAAAGGTGCACCACAGTTCCACTAAAGCACAAAATCCAGCACCATAGCACACTCAATAATGCAGTCACCCATCGCACCACAACATCCCATCTATACCCAAAAGCCACAACGTACCACAAGGAAACAACACCTAGCAGACAGACCCATGCTCAACAGCTAGTTTTAATGCATCACACACTTCACACAGCCACACCAACACTGCAACGCAAGCGTCCATAACAAAACCCAGTCGCACACCAACTCCACACAGAGGCGCAGACTGTACCAAACAGCCAACTTGTCCACCATGCCCAACCCCATACTAAGAAATGTATTAATATCCTATTTATTTTACTTAATTTGTATTAAATACTTTTAATTTCTTTCATTTTAATTTTAGTTATTACTAGGTTGTTTTAGATATTTTTAGGATTAGTTTTCATGTTTATAATTTTCATAATTATGGGACATTCAAAAGATACTAATCGAATAACAACAAAAAGCATGTCTAAGGTGAATATAATTGTACAAAAAGCATGTCTAATGTGAATATAATTGTACAAAATCAATCCAATACCGGATTTACCATAAGTACCCACATGAAGCGTGCTCAGATAGCTAAAAATACATCTATCTTGCCATTAGTTGAGTCAAACCTTTTATGAATATCTTATTTTTAACTTTAAAGAAGAAAACAACGAAACACTACTCTCAAAATTTGACATATTAATGCAGGTAAGTATGCATTATCCTTCTTGAAAAAAGTGCATGTTAAACAAAAATTTTATGGTTTGCTTATTGATACCAGTTAGACATATTTATATTTATTGAATTAATAATTGGGGTTTATATTTTCTTTGGACATGATAAACTAGATAATTTTACCTTATATAGTCCCAATATGGTACAGTGTGAATTAGTGGGTGTAAAATTTAAATAGAGTATCATTGAATATAATTTGTCTTTAGGGTTAATTGATGAGAAATATGCTAATTTGACTCAATATAAAGAATTTGTTATGCACTGTGGTGATTTTAATTCTTCTATAGTGTAGACATTAATGTTTTATAGCCTAATGTTTTATCTTCCAAGTAAATCTAAGGGTAGTAATCTTAATAAGCTTGAATGGATTTTTTTGCAACGTTTTTAAAAGGAAGGCCACAACTTGTACTTGCAGTAAAGCTAAGTTTTGTTTTATTTAGTGTATGGCACATAGAGTACATGTCAATTTGGGTTGCAAATGCAGTTTCATACTATTATATATTCTAACAAGAATTCATTTCTTGGTTCCCTTGTTACTTTTTTTTTCTGAAAATTAAAATATTTCATTAAAAGCCTATGAAGCCAAACAAGATCAAAAGTACAAGTTCATTAAGTTAAAAAAAAGGAAATCATCCTAGCTCTATACAATTTCTATTTAAATCTAAAGTTATATCACTCTAGTCTCCATCTTCTTTTAATGAAATTGCATAGGTCCTCATTGGTATGGTGGGCAACTAGAATCTCTTTGATCCAACAACAGGTTATGTGTGCCATTTCATACTTTTCAGAGTGAATATTCCTAAGGATTCTTTAATTTGTTTCATTCCAAATAGAGTATACTGATTAGATCAAGCAAAGACATAGACATTTCTCATCTTTCCCAGCTTTGTTGTATTAATGTTCTACCCAAACTAAGATGTTTTGCTAGTCTATTGTAGGATAAGCAAGGTTTATATTGTGTAGCACTCTAAACCAAATTGTAGCTGAGAAGCTATGTTTAAAAAATAGGTGGTTTATAGTTTTAGTTACATAGTTACAAAGAAAGCAAATCTGGTCACTTAGTCCCTTTAATCTATCTTTAGTCTTCAATCTTCCTCTTGCTACTAACTAAGTAAAAAAGGAATATATGGGAACCAATGTTGGACCTCAAACGTTTCTTAGAAGTTGAAACTATCAAATGAGAAATTTTTGGCGTTTAGTCACGAGTAAAGAACAAGCGAATGAAAATTTTTGAGTTAGAAATGATAGGCAAGATTAAAGTAGTAAATGAGAAATGTGGATAGGTCCATGTTTTGCTTTGGTGTTTTGGTGGATAAGAGACTTTGAAATGAGAAGAGTTAAGGTTAAAGTTATAAGTAAAATGAAAGCAAAAATGAAGTTGAATATGTGTAATAAGTTGATGAAGGATATGCATATATGTGTATGTTATGTTATTAGTCTTCATGATTAATCATGGACTATAATTTCTTTATGGATGATATTGATTTGAAATGGAGATGAGAAAGAGGAGTAAATGAAGTTGAAAAGGTGATCTTGGTATGAGTTGTGCTAAAGAAAGATTGTGAAACAAAATTGGTAGTTGATCTGGAAAATGTTCACTAAGTATATTTTAGTCTTTTAGTCACAACTTTTTCTATAGTTATCCAAACAAGCTGATTGTTAATTTGGATTAAGCTAGAGACATATGGCTACATTTTTTATGAAGACATCAAATTTAAATTCAGTCTTTAAGAATCTCAAAATTTGTCATGAAGTTGAGAACGAGGTGCAACACATTGGTGGAGGAATGTAAATTCTTGTTCTTACTTCAGGGAAAAATCTGGGTTGATCTGGGCTGATTTAGGCAAAGTAGTCTTCTAGAAAGTTGTAGGTCTTTTTTTTATCTTTCCAACAGTATATAGTATGAAATCTTTGGACATCTGAGTCGAAAGTTATGGTCCTTATAAGAGAAGATGTTCAAGAGTAAAGTTGTATCTTCTGTCTTTTTGCTTCTTTTGCTTTTTCGCTTCTTCTATCTTTTCGCTTCTTCTGTCTTTTCGCTTCTTCTGTGTTTTGCTTCTTCTGCTTTTTTCTATCTTCTGGTCTATTTTTGACCCTTTAGACGATAGAATTTGTCTTCAAGGTCTTCATGAAGGTTGTAAATCTTGAAGTCCTCTTTCAAACCATCAAAGAACACCTTAACCCGATGTCTATAGGGAAAGTTATGGCAACTTTCCCAATTTGTCTACTTTTTCATCTGTTTTCATCTGGCCTATTGTCTATTCCATTTTTGACCCTTTAGGTGATAGAATCTGTCTTCAAGATCTGTATGAAAGTTGTAGATCCTGAAGGTCTCTTTCAAACCATATAAAGAATGCCTTAATCCGATATCGGTAAGGAAAGTTATACCAATTTTCCCAATTCATCTTCTTTTTCATTTGGTTTCGTCCGAACCTTTCATTTGGTCAAATCTCCTCTGGATGACAGAATCTACCTTCAAGGTCTACTTGAATATTTTAGATCTATGAGTCTTCTTTCAAACCGTCTAGGAGTGATCTTAATCTGACATCTCTAGTTAAAGCTATGCTAATTGTCCTAAGGCAGGTGCATTATGTTTGAGGGCTTGCCACCATTGTGGGATGATGTTTAATAAGGGTTCATGGAAATAATCCTATAGGATAATACGTTCACGTTTTATGACTCTGAATGTTGGGCTCCAAAATCGGGGTCCAACACTTGGTGTTCTCTTTGGCCTTCTTTTTCATGGGTTGGGCCTTGACCCTTGTTTGGGCCTTCTTTTTTGTTGGACCCTTCTTCTTTTGCTTACCCTTACCCTTAGGCTTAGAAGAAGATGCTACATTAGCCTCGGGCCTATTAGCCTTGATATTTAATATCTTCTCCGTGCTTTGGAGGGTATTCATCAACTCACTCAAGGTATAATCCTTGGCATTGAGCTCATAGTCTATCTTAAACTGCTGAAAAGAAGAGTTTAAGCTATTGATGATCATTATCATCTGCGTTTCCACATCCATGTCTGGCCCAAGCATCACAGCCTTTGTGACTACAGAGATTACCTTGAGCATGTAATCCTGCATCGGTTCACCATGCTTTTGTCTGAGATTGTGAAAGGTTTGGATAGCTTTAACCCTGGGAGACATAGTCTTTACACCAAACATCTCATGTAGGTTACGGACCATTACACCTACAGTTTTCATGCTTGCAATTTGCTTTTGCCACATGACACTGACAGAAGCCAAAATATGGCACTTAGTAGTCTTATCAACATTCTTCCATCACTCATATTGTTGGACTTACTCAGCAGTTGAATCTCCACCTAAAAGTGTAGGCTCATTTTCCATTAAAACCCATAAAATTCATTCATATTAAAGAACAATGTCAAGGTTACGTCTCCATTTATTAAAATTCTCTTCAGTTTCCAATTTGTTATTAGTCAAGAGCAAAGTGAGGGGATTCATATTGTGGTGATTATGTCTGAAAAATAAATTATTAAAGAATGAGCATACTAGTCAACAATATTGAAACTTTGTATAAAATCATGATGCATGTATGTATGATGATAGATTTAACAAAACTTAAAAAACAATTAAATCTGTATACAACAGTTATTGTGTTAGACCCCAAACCTGTTATTTTTTGTTGAGGCATGTTTTAAAATTTTTGAAGTTTTTAGATCAGTTAATTGGAGTTGAATTATGCTAAGGTTAGTATTAATTCAAGTTTGATTAAGGTAT